>JAGVSP010001572.1:0-100972 GCA_022494985.1 Micrasema minimum
TGTGAACACTCTGTCATCCATTGAGATATATTGCTAGAGGCATTTCTTCCAAACTTGCCGTACTCTGTTGAGATTGTCGAATTGTTCTTATTAGCCCCGTAATGGGTGAAATACCTGTTTTTTGGTCTAAAAAGTATTTGGACACACTGAAAAAGATGTTTAGAAAATGAATAATGCTAGAAAGTAGGATGAAGTTAATGGTAAATTGGGTCAACTTGAACATAAGTATTCCGGAGCCCGTGATTCGTAACAACTACTAGACTAAAACCCGGATCAACGGGGGGGGGGGTTACTTATAAATAAAAAAAAGCTCGTTTAAAAAAAGTTCAGGCAAGGAAAAGAAAAATCATATCAAATCACTGTAACCAGCACTGCGATCACCAATGGATCTCCATATAGAAATATTATTACTTCAGTCTGTAAGTTATTAAAGAGGTGCAACTGACGACGCCATTAGTAAGTCAACATCGCCATCTTCAGGCAGCATCATGGACGAATCCTAGCTAGAAGGACCAATGGTGTATGATGCATCTCTCTCATTAATTCCCTAAGGCTTGGTCTCTCTCAGAATAAAATTCCGGATCAGCTGAATTCTACTAAGAAATTCCTTCTTACGAGAAAAAAATAAAAATTCTCGAATCGGAACCTTCAGCTCTAGTCTAGCCGCAGCCGATGCAAGTAGTGAGCAGGATGGGAACTCGGGACCCGTTATGATAAATGCAGGCATTATGAATTGTTCCAAGTTACAGGAAATTTCCAAAGAACACGCGCGCTATATGGGCGGCCATTAATTAGGCGGGCCCGAAAAAGGCGGGAGACAAGACGTCGGTTTGTCCCGATTTCAAATAACTTTTCCCGCCAAGTCGGTGCGCCGGCGCCAGACAAGCTCGGCCTGTGATTCGCTCAGCCGGAAACCTGTTAACCATTCCAGACCCGTGCGGGAATTCGAACTTGGAATCCGCTGACGAATATTATTTTTTTTCCGCGCATTTTTGAAGTATGGACACTAATCAATTGATGAAACTGGTATAGAGACAATGAGCGATGGTTTGAAATATTAATATGTTTAAATAAATAGGTACAGTTTGCGAGTGAGTAATCACGTAATAACGTAAGTCAGTTAGAAAAGCTGTGCCAAAATAAAAGATGTGAAAGGGCAAAATTCAATACCTGATCTAAAAATTCGTCCACAAAATTTCACAATTTTCTATGGTAAACTCACCCCCGTGTTAAGCATCAATTTCGGTACTACAACCTATCTTGGTCCTGGCTTCATGAAACGTCTCCGCGTGCTTCTTTCTACTTTCTAATTCCACAAATCAATGCCTCTAATTTTTTTATATTGCAGATTTCCTATAGTTCAAAAATTCCATTCGTATGCAAGGTGTTTAAAAAAAATTACTACTGGGCATAAAATGTCCGATATTGTGAGTTTTGTTGGATCCAGTTGTAGAAACCATCAACCTTCTAAGCAAACATTCCACATTTTTTTTATTTTTTTATTTATTTATAAAAATAACATTACACAGAAAGAAAAAAAAAGTTTTTTTTTTTTTAATCCATAGCTCCTTAGGAGTTTTTACGATAAACTCATTTAGGGACAAATAAAAAACACATATTCATTTTATGCTAATACGCACTGACATCGCTTAGATCACAAAATAAACACAATACATACAAAAAACAGAACCAATCCAATGAAAACAAAAGACCAAAAGAAACAATAAAGTGAATTACTACAGTAACAGCAAAACCATATATTATATTGATGCTAGTAGAAAAGGTATCATTCAAAATACTTATTAAAACAATTATTATTTAATTTAATTGATTTTTATGCATTTACAAATGTGCCAATGCAGTGCCCTATGCACCATAAGGTGTGGAATGGGGAAAATACTAGTAGTAGTATCTGATTTTTATGGCTTAAAAAATAATGATACTTTTTTGTCAAAACTTTTTTTAAGGGAAACCTACAATCGAAAAAATAAGTCGAAAATGAAACAATTTAGCATTAAGATTTCTGCAAATACTCCAAATTTTTAAAAGCTCTTTCCTCGCATTCAGATTTCAGGAAATCAATAGGACGTTTCAGCAAAATAAATAAGTAGACGTGTGTAGTGTGTACGAGTATTTGAAAAACTATTTTATGTGTCTAACCTTCCCGCAAAGAGTCAAGTTATTGTCATATACAGCGCCTTAGAGATTCCTCTAGCGGAGATCGAACCAGCGACCATCCGAATGACTTCCTTCCCGCCACCACGCTGACGGGTATGCACCCCACTGTCCCATTTGACGCATACTATACACAAGATCGCGAGCCGTGTCAACGGCTGGGGTGACCAAACTAGAGATGAAACTTGTACCTTGTAAAAAAAAAAAAAAAATCTTTTAGATTAACCTTTAATTATTGAAGGTACTCGTAAATATTAAAAAGTTGCTTATTAGAATCAACTATTGTTATCTCTGTGTAAAGTTAAGTATAGACATTTTAGTAATTTTAATTCTAACTAATCATCATTACCATTCCGTATCCGCTCCCTAAGCATATTATTATTATTATTATTATGGATAATTTATATAGCGCCGTTTTCGTATAAATATACCTCAACGGCGCTTCAAATATTGAATTTAACGGCTCGAGAAATTTAAAGTGAGTGAAAAATCAATTTCTGAGTAGAAAATACCATTATCAAAATTAATCAAAAGATTTTGAGAACATATAGGCCGTAAGTTTCTTTCGAAACATCACTTCACTCTCACAGTTGCGCACTTACGGTGGGAGGGCATTCCAAGCCACAGGGCCCGCAACCGCAAGAGCGCGCTCTCCAAATTTTGTGCGCTGATTACGGATCGGTACTAAAATCCTGCCTATAGCTGTAGATGTAGCTGATCGAAGTGTGAGACGTCTTTCAGCTGGAATGCAAAGCTCTTTTAAATACTCTGGAGCGGCATCATGCATGGCTTTGTACATTAGCCAACAGAGTTTATATTCTACCCTTTGTGGAAAGCTCAGCCAGTGCAGTTTCTTTTGCAGAGGAGTGATGTGGTTGAACTTAGAAATTCCGAAAATAAGTCTAGCTGCAGCGTTCAATACTGATTGCAAGCGAGTCATTTTATTCATTGGATTCCACAAACTGCCCTCAAACTGGGCGATCGGCCACCAGTTTCTGTACGTCTTCCCAAGTCAGGTCCATGTCCCGTGGGTCAAAAGTAAACTGCTGACCATTAGCTTACAAAAGAGATTTTCACTAAGAGGTCAGTACGAATTAAAATAAAAATGTAACTTGATGTGATTTGCCAAAATACGAATATGTTTTTTTTTTTTTTTAAATATATAACTAATTAAAGTTAAATAAAAAATACTTGGTACACTTCCACTTTTATTTATTTTGACCAGTTAGCGCTTTCACCCTGTAACGGGCATCTTCAGACTGGTAACATGTTGTACAAGACAAGTATTTTTTATTTAACTTTAATTAGTTATATATTAAAAATTTAATCATGGAATTCCACCAAGTAATGTCAATAAAAAATATAAATCAAATTATGTTTTTTATCTTTTGTGCCGCTAACACAACTTTTTACACCATGAATACTGTACTGAATTAAATCCTAATTTGATAAGAAAATATGCCAATAAAATTGCATTCCAATTCGCATTCCGAAATCCCTTTTTTAAGTAAGTGTAGTTTACGATTTCCAAAAATATTTATTCTTTGAGTAAGTATTAGTGGTGCTGTTTTCTTCAACATGGTCACAAAAAGAAATGAACAATCATTGTGCAGTAACGCTAAATCGTTTCGCGGGTATGAAGCGATGAAATAAAATGGCTCCTATAAAACAGTCACACACTGTGGAAAATGAATAAACGCAAATAATTAGGCTCATTTGGTCACCCCAGGTGTCGGCTAATCTCTTTGAAGATCCGGTGGGCGGCTTCTCAAAGGCGACTTGGAAGAGTTACGGTCCCCGTTACTAGATGTGTGTACATAGTGTATAGTGTAGAGAGTGTAGTGTGGAGAGTGTAGTGTGGAGAGTATGGCGGAAGCTTTACCTACTCTTTCCCGCACAACTCTGCCAATTTTTAAATGCTAATCCGCGAAATAAGATTAAGTTATGACTAGAAAAGAAAAGCCAAGGTTATATACGCGACCAGATGCTTTCATTGTCCGTGTCACTTTCTTGGCTATAAGATATCATATTACACACCGTGTTCCACGATGAGACCGCGAAACTCCAGTGTGATTGTTCATGATATTCTGAGGAAAAAATCTTAATCAAGTTTTTCGATCAACTGAATTTTAATTTCTTGAAAAATTTGAATAAAACTTCACGTATGTAATACTGACTTTAATTTTTGTACTGGGAATCACATGTTTTTGAAATAAAGACCAAAGATTTAGATTTGAAATTTGAATTTGAATGTGGGTACGGTGCTACCCCGCCAACGCTAATATATTTACAATCGTCGCTTTTTATTAATACTTTTTCAAAATAATTTATTAGTAGTGCCTCGATCAAAAAACTTTCTTAGGATGTTTTTCTCAGAATACCATGAACAATCACCTTCCGAAGTATCGCGGTTTCATCGTGAAACACGGTGTATATAGAAGTCATAAACACATTCACCACAACCTGCTCGAGGAGCTGGCTCAAATTTACAGTGATAGGATTGTGCTGGACTTAAAACGACTCAATAATTTTCAAAACGGTTTAGGGAAAGGGTGAAAAACTTTCAGCGACCAACTCCGTGCGTCACGTGCCGCCGTGGCAAGCAATAAAAGAAAGTACCAAATAGTAATAACTAACTAACTAACTAACTAACCATCACGCCATTTCCCCGTAGGGGTAGGGAGGATAGAACGCCATACAACTCTATCCTGACATACTTCCTTTGCTTCCTCTACATTCATACATCTTCTCATGCACATACGCCGATTATTCCGACTTTTCACATGACCACTTTCAAGTACTTGACGTACTTGGCCAAGCTATGTCTTTCTCGGCCTTCCGCGGCTTCTACATCCAGGCACACTTGCATTTAAACCTCTTTTAGCCGTTCTTTCATCACTCATTTGCTCCACATGACCAAACCATCGTAAAAGCCCTTTCTTAATTGTGTCGATAATGCTTATCTCAGCCTTGCACTCTGCTCTAATTTCGACATTTGAACACCTATCATACATAGTCCTAACACATATTCGCCTAAGAGATCGCATTTCAACAGCATTCAGTCTACTTTCATCCTTCTTTTTCCAACACCACGCTTCAGTACCATACATAAGGTCTGGTACCAGAGCTCCGTTGTGTACTTCCAATTTTGCTTCTTTCGATAAGTTCTTATTTAAATAGTAATAGATGTTATTTAAAACTAAAAATGGTTATTTCTAAGAGCTGACTATTTAAAAATCACATATTTTTTCTCGATAGAATAGGCAGAGAGGATAGAACGTCATACCACTCTGTCTAGGCATATCTTTGTTTTTCGCATTCATACATCTTCTCATACACGCGCGTCGATTATTCCGACCTTTCCATGTGTCCACTTACTTCTGACCTTGAATAATCCAGTTCTGCATTAATTTATTGAATTATACAATACATGGATGTGGCTTAAAATACGAAACAATTTCTAGATACAAAAAACACCATCTTTTGTCAAATGAGGTTTTTTTGTGATAATCAATGCTTAAAAGTTAAATAAAAGAGAGCGGAAAAATATAAGTAGCACGAGCCAATTTTCTGCTAAATTCGAAACCGTTGATTATCATGTCAAATGGTAACGCGACTATCATCTCTTCAGTTCTGCTGTACCACTGTACCGGGTCCGGGGTTCGGGGTTCGGGCTACCACTGAACATTAATCACTCATTTTCAGACCCAAGGGACCAAATTCCCAACTCGGGCTGGACCGAGGGCTGTTTCATGCAATTTACTGGCATATTTCACAAATAATCGGGGGCTTTCGAGTTTCTCAACATGTAAAAGCATTAAAAAAAGTTAACGTAAACAGTACCTATACAGTTGTTTTTTTTATACTAACCTGCAACTACGCTTGTATTATTTTATAAATACTACGTTTGTCGTTCAAATTTTCCTCTGCAAGCCAATTTTTATTTAACTGACAAACTAAAATGTGTTTTTATAGTTGTTCAGCTTTTAAATAAAAAAAACGTATGTCGAGGAAGGCCGAGAAATACATGGCTTGAGCAGGTAAAACAAATACTGAAAGTGAAAGATATGAATGTGAATGAAATGAGAAAATATATGACCAGTGGTTCTATCCTCTCCGCCTCCCACTTCGGAGATATGGCGTGATGGTTAGTTAGTTAGTTAAAACAAAAACAACAGATTTCTCCGTTTTGATATTGGTAAAAAAAAAAAACCTATTTTCTCATTCTTCTTTTGCCAATCTCGCTCCTTTCTGGACATCACTAGATCCCTGTCGCCGGCCAACACTCTCGCCCCCTCCCACGTAAGTCCCGCATCCATAGGCTCCGCAGAGTACATCCGGCGATTATCCTATTTTTGTACGAAATATTAGATATTTGTTTTACATGTTGAAAAACAGCGGTGGAACCAATTGTATTATTTGAAATGAGAGGCGTGTTGAGTGTTGAGTGTTGAATGTTCAGTAAAATAAACAACCTGAAAATAAAAACGTCAAAAATAAACAGGATTTAAATAGATTTTTTAAAATTAATCTATCGGTCATTTGAGTAAGGTTCCTTTTTACTTTACTTCTGTTTGATTGTCAATGCATTAAAAAGGGTTTTTTTTTAGAAATTGTATGTACTGACTACTAAATTTGAGGCTTTTATTGGTCATTCTTATATGTAGGTATATTACTACATAATATTTATGTCCATAAATTTAGTGTCCATTAGGGTGACCCAAGATATAAGGGGAATTTTTTCAGTAATCTGAAAACGCATACCCTCTAAAATTTTTTTTCTATTTTTGCGTCAATAAATAAATGAAAAATATTATTGCATTCCAATGCATGAGTCGCTCTATATTTTTGTTATAGGTTCATAAGTTTCCACATACCGGGTAGCAATGATTTGGAAGGTAATCATAACACTCGAAAACAGTAGGATTAGCTTTAATGTTTAATAGTGACATCTCAAATATTGTAAAATAAAACTGAATGTCTTGATTTTAGGGAATGTTTTGATTCCGTTTGCACCCACTGTAAATATGAACCGTTTTGTATAACTTCGTAAATATATTGCCATGTTTACATATAAAACAATACGTTTGCGGACAAAATAAATAAAATTATAGTTCTGTTATGAATAGTGGTTTTGAAACAAAATGAGGAAAAATTAAGGGATGCGGTTTGAAAAAACGACTTTACTTTCTTGGGTCGCCCTAGTGTCCATATTTTTTACCTATGAATAGGTTCAACCTTAGAGATGTATACTCTAAGGGCCCAACATAACGTTTAGTCAATATTATTTTCTATTGTTTCTTCAATAAAACTTTCCTTTGCTGCTTTTAGATTTAAATAGCCTTGAATCCTATCATAATAGAATGGAGAAAACTACAGAAAGAGAAAAAATAGCAAAGAAAGTCGGTTTGACGTTAGATTTCTAATACGGTCGGATGAACGGGAGATCGCCATAAATATATCGGCGTATTCTTTTGACATAATTATAGCAGATCATCTGAAAGGATATTATGTTAATCTGTTGCTGCGCCAGCCTCTGTAGACACGGCAGGCAGAGTGGAGACGGCAGGCAGAGTGGAGACGGCAGGCAGAGTGGAGACGGCAGGCAGAGTGGAGACGGCAGGCAGAGTGGAGACGGCAGGCAGAGTGGAGACGGCAGGCAGAGTGGAGACGGCAGGCAGAGTGGAGACGGCAGGCAGAGTGGAGACGGCAGGCAGAGTGGAGACGGCAGGCAGAGTGGAGACGGCAGGCAGAGTGGAGACGGCAGGCAGAGTGGAGACGGCAGGCAGAGTGGAGACGGCAGGCAGAGTGGAGACGGCAGGCAGAGTGGAGACGGCAGGCAGAGTGGAGACGGCAGGCAGAGTGGAGACGGCAGGCAGAGTGGAGACGGCAGGCAGAGTGGAGACGGCAGGCAGAGTGGAGACGGCAGGCAGAGTGGAGACGGCAGGCAGAGTGGAGACGGCAGGCAGAGTGGAGACGGCAGGCAGAGTGGAGACGGCAGGCAGAGTGGAGACGGCAGGCAGAGTGGAGACGGCAGGCAGAGTGGAGACGGCAGGCAGAGTGGAGACGGCAGGCAGAGTGGAGACGGCAGGCAGAGTGGAGACGGCAGGCAGAGTGGAGACGGCAGGCAGAGTGGAGACGGCAGGCAGAGTGGAGACGGCAGGCAGAGTGGAGACGGCAGGCAGAGTGGAGACGGCAGGCAGAGTGGAGACGGCAGCAGAGTGGAGACGGCAGGCAGAGTGGAGACGGCAGGCAGAGTGGAGACGGCAGGCAGAGTGGAGACGGCAGGCAGAGTGGAGACGGCAGGCAGAGTGGAGACGGCAGGCAGAGTGGAGACGGCAGGCAGAGTGGAGACGGCAGGCAGAGTGGAGACGGCAGGCAGAGTGGAGACGGCAGGCAGAGTGGAGACGGCAGGCAGAGTGGAGACGGCAGGCAGAGTGGAGACGGCAGGCAGAGTGGAGACGGCAGGCAGAGTGGAGACGGCAGGCAGAGTGGAGACGGCAGGCAGAGTGGAGACGGCAGGCAGAGTGGAGACGGCAGGCAGACAGACCAGCAACCAGCAACCAGCGACCGGCCACGCTGAGACAATGGCCGTCTGCAGGCTCATTTATCAAGGCGATCCTGGGTGGCTTTATATCAACACAATGCTTGACCATCATCGTAAACATTAACAACGTGCAGGGCTGGAATTACGATATTTCACATTTTTTAAATGTATACATCTAACCTTCATGTAATAAAATGATCAAGATACACTGCACTTATTGTACCGATGCAGTGCCCTATACACCATTGGGTGCAGATAAGGGAAAGTAGTAGTAGTAGTATGCATACATAATATCATCGGGCATCGGGCTAGTAGCAAAAGTTGGTAACTAACATTTTACTAGTTCTGCGATATTACCATTTTTGAGTTTGATGCTTGGTATAAATTTAGCATTCGACTCGTCTTTTATTACGTCTTTACGTACATATATAAATTATATGTTAAATCAGTTTCAATCTTTTTTTAGACCTAGACATCAAATATTATTTGATTTCAGTTTTTTTTATATTTTAACCACCTCAACAGGCCAGGAGGCCCAATTACAGAGGGGAACAACGACACAAACAGGAAAAAAAACGACACAAACGAGAAAAATCACTTTTTCTCGTGTGTCGAACCCGGAACCTCCGTATCGTGAGTCCAGCGTCTTAGCCATTACGCTACGGAGGCCGCCAAATTCAGGTAGGTACCATATTTATAACATAATTTTTAGATAATCTTAGTTCACAACTTTTGCCACTAACCTTACGTTTTTTTTTTAATTTTTAAAGAAACATTTGAGTTCTTATGATATACTCAAATATTTCAGTTTTGGGGCTGCTTTCAAATAGTCGGAAATAACTGTGTCAGAAAGCAGGAAACAAGTTGTGCTGAAGTGGGATCGAACCTAGAGATTCTAATCCTCGAATCTACCACTAGACCACAGCCCGGTTCAATTTAATACGATATGTTGGTCAAACCTTGATGATAATGAATTTTGACTCCATATAGGGCTGCTTTGAAAGGGTTGTTATAGATGGCTGTGATAGAAAGTAAAGTTCCTATTTTCATATCGCTTAATACTACTAAAGTCTTAAATACTAATCTCCTATCATCCGTACTCAACCAGAGCGTTGTTTATTTTCTGGTTATCAAACAGTGTTCTACCCTACATCAAACAGTGTTCTACCCTACATCAAACAGTGTTCTACCCTACATCAAACAGTGTTCTACCTTACATCAATCAGTGTTCTACCCTACATCAAATAGTGTTCTACCCTACATCGCACAGGTTCTACCCTACATCAAACAGTGTTCTACCCTACATCACACAGTGTTCGACCCTACATAAACGATTTTCCGCATTTTTACAATCAACACTTCCGTAGATTCACTAGAGATTCTTCTTCTTTTAAATATTTTATACCCCCTACGGGAATCAAATCCTGGTCGCTCAAAGTGCTAATCACTTCATCACGAGGTGGACTTAATACTCTAAGAGGCAATTTTTTTTCTAGAAATCGTATTTTATAATTTCCAATTCAGCCCTGTCCGCCGAGAAAAGTCTAAGAATACCAGAAACAATTTCCCCGCCTGGAGGTAGTGGGCAGTGGGCCGCGGCCGGTACAGTGGGCCGTCGCTGGCGCTGGGCCGCGGCCGTCCGCATAATTGCCTCGAATACTTGGGGGCAGATGGATATAAAAAATCATCAGGCTCTACAAAACAAATAAAGCGAACGATAGGTCCTACCCCCCGCTGCGAGTCCTGAGCGCCAGCGCCCAGGATGGATACCAACCCACGAAGGCGCTCGTAAAAAAATACCAAAGCCTAAATTCGTATCATAGCTAAGGAGCCGATATGAATTATTAATAACCTCTTTTATTAATTTTTTTTTAAAAAAAAAAAAAAAAAATTTTTTTTTTTTTAAAAACCAAAAAAAATTTTTTTCCCCCCCCCCCCTTAAAACCCCCCCCCCCCAAACCCCCCCCTTTTCCCCCCCCAATTTTTCCCCCCCCCCCCAAAAAATTTTTCCCCCCCCCCAATCCCCCCACCCCCAGTGTTTCTACCCCTTTTCCCCTTTTAAAAAAAAAAACCTTTTTAAAAAAAAATTCCCCCCCCAAAAAAAAAGTTTTTTTTTTTTTTTTTTTTTTTTTTTTTTTTTTTAAAAAATTTTTTTTTTTTTTTTTTTTTTTTTTAAAAACCCCCCCGGGGGAAAATTTCCCTTTTTCCCCCAAAAAAGGAAAAATTTTTTTTGGGAAATTTTTTTAAAAAAAAAAAAAAATTTTTTTTTTCCCCCCCGGGAAAAAAAAAAAAAACCCCTTCCCCAAAATTTTGGGGGGGCCCCCCCCCCGGGGGGGGGGGGTGGGCCCCCCCCCCAAAAAAAACCCGGGTCCGGGGGGGGGGTTAAAAAACCCCAGGGGGGCCCCCAAAAAAAAAAGGGGGGGGGTTTAAAAAAACCCCCCCAAAAAAAAACCCCGGGGGAAAAAAACCCCCCCCCCCGGGGGGTTTTGGGGGGGCCCAAAAAAAAAAAATTTTTAAAAAAATAAAAAAGGGAAAAAACCCAAAAAAAGGGGGGTTTTTTTTAAAAAACCCTTTTTTTAAATTTTTTTAAAAAAAAAAAAAAGGTTTAAAAAAAAAAATTTTTTTTTTTTCCCCCAAATTTTTTTTAAAAAACAAAATTTTTAAAAAAAAATTTTTGGGTTTTTAAAAAAAAATTTTTTTTTTTTAAAAAAAAAAATTTTTTTAAAAAAAAAAACCCCCCCCTAATTTTTTAAAATTTTTTTTGAAATATTTTTTTAAAAAATTTTTAAAAAAAAATTTTTTTTTTTTTTCCCCCCAAAAAAAAAAAAAAATTTTTAAAAAATTTTTTTTGGGGGTTTTTTTTTTTAAAAATTTAAAAAAATTTTTAAATTTTTAATTTTTTTTTTTTAAAATTTTTTTTAAAAAAAATTTTTTTTTTTTTTTTTTTAAATTTTTTTTTTTTTTTATTAAAATTTTTAAAAGGGGAAAAAATTTTTTTTTTTTTCTTTTTTTTTTTTAAAAAAAAATTTTTTTTAAAAAAATTAAAAACCCCCAAAAAAATTTTTTAAAATTTTAAAAAAATTTTTTTTTTAAAAAAAAAAAAGGGAAAATTCCGGTTTTTTTTTTAAAATTTTTTAAAAATTTTTTTTTAAAAAAAAAAATTTTTTTTTTTTTAATTTTTTAAAAAATTAAAAAAAAGAAAATTTTTTTTTAAAAAAAGGGGAAAAATTTTATTTTTTTAAAAATTTTTTTTTCCCCCCAAAAAAATTTTTAAAAAAAATTTTTAAATTTTTTTTTTAAAAAACCCCAAAAGGGGAAAAAATTTTTTCCCCGGGTTAAATTTAAAAAAAATTTTTTTCCCCCAAAAAAAAAAAAAAAAATTTAAAAAAATTTTTTTTAAAAAAAAAAAATTTTTTTGGGGGTTTTAAAAAAAAAAATTTTTAAAAAAAACCCCCTTTAAAAATTAAAAAAATTTTTTTTTCCAAAAAAAAATTTTTTTTTTAAAAAAGGCAAAAATTTTTAAAAATTTAAAAAAAAAAAAACCCCCAAAAATTGGGTATTTTTTGGGGGGGTTTTTTTAAAAAAAAAAAAAAAAAAAAAAAAAAAAAAAAATTTTTTTTTTTTTTTAAAAATTTTTAAAAAATTTTTTTTTTAAAAAAAACCCAAAAAAAAAATTTTTTAAAATTTTTTTTTTTTAAAAAAAAAACCCCCCCAAAAAATTTTTTTTTTTGGGGGGGGTTTAAAAAAAAAAAAAAAATTTTAAAAAAAATTTTGCCTTTTTGGGGGTTTTTTTCTTGAAAAAAATTTCCCCTTTTTTCCCCCCTTTTTTTTAAAATTTAAAAAAAAAATTTTTTTTTTTCCCCAATTTTTAAAAAACCCCCTTTTTTTAAAAAACCCCAAAAAAAGGAAAATTTTTTAAATTTAGGGTTTTGGGTTATACCCCAAAAAAATTTTTTTTAAAAAAAAAAAAATTTTACCGCTTTTCCCTTTTAAAAAATTTTTAAGGGGGGTTTTAAATTACCAAAAAAAAACCCAAACCCAAAAACCCCTTTAAACCCCAAAAATTTTCCCCAAAAAAAAAAAAAAAGGGGGAAAAAAAAAAAAAAATTTTTTTTTTAAAAAAAAAAAAATTTTTTTTTTTTTTAAAAAATTAAAAAATTTTTAAAAAGGGGGGGTTTTTTGGGGGGGGAAAAAAAAAAAAAAATTTTTTTAAAAAAAACCCCCAAAAAAAAAATTTTTTTTTTTGGAAAAAAAAAAAAAAAAATCCAACAAAAAAAAAATTTAAATTTTTTTAAAAAAGTTTTTAAAAAAAAAAGGAAAAAAAAATTTTAAAAAAAAATTTTTTTTAAAAAATTTTAAAAAAAATTTTTAAAAAAAGGAAGGGGGGGGGGGGGGAAATTTTAAAAAGGGAAAAATTTTGGTTTTTGGGGGTTTTTAAAAAAGGGGGGGGGGTTTTTTTTAATAAAATTTTTTTTAAAAAAAAAAATCCCCCTTTTAAAAACCCCCAAAAAAAAAAAAAATTTTTTTTAGGTTGGGAATTTAAAAAACCCCCCCCAAAAAAAAAACCCAAAAAAATTTTTTAAAAATTTTTTTTAAATTTTTTTTCCAAAAAAAAAAAATTTTGGAATTTTTTTAAAAATTTTTCCAAAAAAAAAAAAATTTTTTTTTTTTTTTTTTTTTGGGAAGGGTTTTGGCCCCCCAAAAAAAAAAAAAAACCCCCAAAAACCCCCCCCCCGGGGGGGGGTTTTTTTTAAAAAAAATTTTAAAAACCCCCAAAAAAAAATTTTTTTTGAAAAAAACCCAAAAAAAAAAAAAAAAAAGGGTTTTTAAAAAGGAAAAAAAATTTTTTAAAAATTTTTTAAAAGGGGGAAAAAAAGGGTTTTTTTTTTTTTAATTTTGGGAAAATCCAAAAAACAATTCAAAAAAAAAAAAAAAAAATTTCCCCAAAAAAAAAGGAAAAAAAAGGGAAATTTTTAAAATTAAAAAGTTTGGGGCCCCCCCCTTTTTTAAACCCCAAAAAAATTTTTTTTTTTAAAAAAAAATTTTTGTGGTTCCCCTTTTAAAACCCCAAAAAATTTTTCCCCAAAAACCCCCCTTAAAAAAAAAATTTTTAAAAAAAAAAACCCCAAAAAAAAAAAAAGGAAAAAAAGGGGAAAAAAAAGGGGGGGGGGCCCCCCCTTTTTTTCCCCCCAAAAAAAAAAACCCAAAAAAAGGGGGGGGGAAAAAAAAAGGGGGTCCCCAAAAAACCCCAAATTTTTAAAAAAAAAGGGTTTTTTTTTAAACCCCCCAAATTTTAAATTTTTTTTAAAAAAAAAAAAAAAAAACCCCTTTTGGTTGGTTTTGGGGGAAAAAAACCCAAATTTTTTTGGGGGAAAAAATTCCCCCTTTTTTTCCAAAACCCTTTTAAATTTTTTTTAAAAAAAAAAATTTTTTGGGAAAACCCCCCCCAAAAAAAATTTTTAAAAAAAAAATTTTAAAAAAAACCAACGTTAAAAAATTTAAAATAAAATTTAAAAAAAAAAACCCCAAAAAAAATTTTTTTTTTTAAAAAAAAAAAAAAAAAAAAAAAAATAAAAAAAATTTTTGGTTAAATTTTCAAAAAGGAAAAAATTTAAAAAAAAGGAAAAAAAAATTTTAAAAGGTTTTAAAAAAATTTTTTCCAAAAAAAGGGGAAAAAAAAGGGGGAAAAAACCGGGAAAGTTTTAAAAGGAAAAAAAAAAAAAAGTTTTTTTGGAAAATTTTTTGAAAATTTTTTGCCTTTTTTTTTTTTTCTTTTTTAAAAAAAACCCAAAAACCCCCCCCTTTTTTTAAGGCCCAATTTTTCCCCCCCTTTTTTTTTTTTCCCCCCGGGAAAAAAAAATTTTTTTTTAAAAAAAATTTTTCCCCAAAAAAACCCCAAAAAAAAGGCCAAAAAAAAAATAAAATTTTTTTTATTAATTTTTTCCCCTTTTTTTCCCAAAAGTTTAAAAAAAACCCCTTTAAAAGGGGGAAAAAAGGGGGGAAAACCCCCCTTTTTTTTTTAAAATTTTTCCCCCAAAAATTTTTTTTTTTTAAAAATTTTTTAAAAAACACCCCCTTTTTTTAAAAAAATTAAAAATTTTTTTAAAAAAAACCCCAAAAAAAAAAATTTTTGGGAAATTTTAAAAGGTTTTTTTTTTTTTTTTTTTTTCCCCCCCCCCCCCCCCCCCTTTTTTTTCCCCCCCCCAAAAAATTTTTTAAAAAAAAGAAACCCAAAAAAAAAAGGGAAAAAAAAATTTTTTAAAAAAAAAAACCAAACCCCAAAAAAAAAAAATTTTTAAAAAAACCCCCAAAAAAAACCCCTTTTTTTAAAAAAAAAAAAAAAAAAAAAACCCCCCAAAAAAAAAAAAATTTTTTTTTTTTTTTTTTTTTTTTTCCCCAAAAAAAAAAAAAAATTTTTTGGGGGAAAAAATTTAATTTAAAAAAATAGAAATTTTTTAAAAAAAAAAAAAAAAAAAAAAAAAAAAAATTTTAAGAAAAAACCCGGGGAAAAAAAAAAAAAATTTAAAAGTGGAAAAAAAAAAAAATTTTTTTTAAAAAAAATTTTTTTAAAAAAAAAACCAAAAAGGGGGTTTGCCTTTGGAAAAAAAAAAAACAAAAAAAAAAAAATTTTTTAAAAAAAAATTTAAAAAATTTTTTAAACCAAAATAACAAAATTTTTTGGGGTTTAAAAAAAAAAAAAAAAAAACAAAAACTAACCCCCCAAAAGGGGCCTTTTTAAAAAAAAAAAAAAAAATTTTTAAAAAACCCCTTTAAAAAAAAATTTTTTTTTTTAAAAAAAAATTTTCCCCCCCCCCCCCCAAAATTTTAAAAAAAAAAGGGGGGGCCAAAAAACCCCCCAAAAAAATTTTAAAAAAATTTTTTTTTTTTTTTTTCGGTTTTTTTTTTTAAAAAAAAAATTTTTTTTAAAAAAAGGGGAAAATTTTTTAAAAAAAAAAAAAGGAAAAAAATAAAAAAAAAAAAAAAAATTTTTTTTTTTTTTTTTAAAAAGGGAAAAAAAAAATTTCCCCCAAAAAAATTTTTTAAAAAATTTTCCCAAAAAAAAAATAAAAAAAAATTTAAAGGGGGTTAAAAATTTAAAAAAAAATTTAAAAAAAATTTTTTCCAAAAAAAAAAACCCTTTTTTTTAAAAAAAAAAAAAAAAAAAAAAAAAAAAATTTTTTTTTTAAAATTTTTAAAAACCCCAAAATTTAAAATTTTTAAAATTTCCCAAAAAAAAAAATTTTTTTTTTTTAGGAATTTTTTTTAAAAACCTTTTTTTAAACCCAAAAATTAAAAAATTTTTCCCCCCCTTTTTTTTTTTAAAAAAAAAAATTTTTTTTTCCCTTTTTTTTTTTTTTTCCCCCAAAAAAAAAAATTAAAAAAAACCCCCCCTTTTAAAGGGGAAAAAATTTTTTTAAAAAAAAAGTTTGGGGCCTTTTAAAACCCCCCGGGGAAAAAAAAAAATTAAACCCAAAACCCCCCCCTTTTTAAAAAAAAAAAAAAATTTAAAATTTTTTTTTTTTTTTTTAAAAAAAAAAACAACCCCAAAAAAAAAAAATTTTTTTTTAAAAAAGGGGTTTTTTAAAAAAAACCCTTTTTCCCCTTTTTTAAAAAATTTAAAAATTTAAAAATTTTTTTTTTTACCAAAAAAATTTTTTTTTCCCAAAAAAAAAAATTTTTAAATTTTAACCCCCCCCTAACCCCAAAAAAAAAAAAAAAAAATGGAAAAAAACCCCCCCCCAAAAAAAAAAATCCTTTAAAAAAAAACCCCCAAAAAAAATTTTTTTTATTTCCCCAAACCCCCCCGGGGGGGGCCCAAAACAAAAATTTCCCCCTTTTAAAAAAAAAAGGGGGGGGCCCCAAAAAAAAAAAAAAAAAAAAAAAGGAAAAAAAAAAAAACCCCCCCCCCCAAAAAAAAAAAACCCCGACCAAAGGCCCAAAACCCCAAATTTAAAAAAAAAAAAAAAAATTTTGGCCCAATTTTTTAAAAAAAAAACCCCCCCTTTTTTGGGGAAAAAAAAAAAAAAAAAAAAAAAAATTTAAAAAAAAAAAAAATTTTAAAAAAAAGGAAAATTTTAAAAAAATTTTTAAAAAAAAAAAAAATTTTAAAAAGGGAAAAAAAAAAATTTTTTTTTTCCCCCCCTTTTTTTAAAAAAAACATTTTTAAAAAAAAAAAAATTTTTAAAAAAATTTTTTTAAAAAAAAATTTTTTTAAAAAAAATTTTTTGGGAAAAGGGTTTTTTAAAAAAAAACCCTTTTTTTTTAAAAGGTTTTTCCCCCAAAAAAAGGGGGGAAATTTTTTAAAAAAAATTTTCCCAAAAAAAATTTTCCCAAAACAATTTTTTTTTTAAAAAAAAATTTAAAAATTTTTTCCCTTTTTTTTAAAAAATTTTTTTTTTTCCCAAAAAAAAATTTTTTTAAAAAATTTTTTTTTCCCCCCCCCCCCCAAAAAAAAATTTTTTTTTTTTTTTAAAAAATTAAAAAATTTTTTTCCCCCCCTTTTTAAAAAATTGGGACAAAAAAAGGGGAAAAACCCCCTTTTTAAAAAAAAAAAAAATTTTAAAATTTAAAAAAAACCAAAAATTTTTTTTTAAAAAAAAAATTTTTTTTTTTTTAAAAAAAAATTTTTAAAAAAAATTTTTCCCTCCAAAAAAAAATTTTTTTTAAAAAAATTTAAATTTAAAAAAAAAACCTTTTGGGGAAAAAAAAAAAAAATTTTCCCCAAAAAAAAAAAAATTTTTTTTTTAATTTTTTTAAAAAATTTAAACCTTTTTTTCCAAAAATTTCCCCCAAAAAAAAAAAAAAACCCCGGGTTTTTTAATTTTTTGGGGGGGAAAAAAGGGGGGAAAAAAAAAAAAAAAAGGGGTTTTTTTTTGGGAAAAAAATTTTTTTTTTTTTTTTTTTAAAGGGGGGGTTTTTTTTTTAAAAAAAAAGGGGAAGGGGAAAATTTTTTTTTAAAAAATTTTTTTTTTTTCCCCCTTTTTTTTTTTCTTTTTTTTTTTTTTAAAAAAAAAAAAAAAATTTTTTTTTTTTTTTAAAAAAAAATTTTTTTTTTTTTAAAATTTTTTTTTTTTAATTTAAAAAAAAAAAACCCCCTTTTTTCCCAAATTTTGAAAAAAAATTTAATTAAACCCCCCCCTTTAAAAAAAAAATTTTTAAAATTTTCCTTTTTTAAATTTTTTTTAAAAAAAAAAAATTGGGAAATTTTTAAAATTTTTCCCCCCTTTTCCCCCCCTTTTTCCCGGTGGGTTTTTTTTTTTTTTTTAAATTTAAAAAAATTTTAAATTTTTTCCCCTTTTTTTTTTAAAAAAATTTTTTTTAAAAATTTTTTTTAAAATTTTTAAAATTTTTTCCCCAAAAAAAAAAATTTTTTTTTTCCCTTTTTTTTTTTTCCCCCCCAAAAAAATCCCTTAAAAAAAAAAATTTTAAAAGAAAAAAAAATTTCCCCAAAATTTAAGGGTTTTTTTTTTCCCCCAAAAAAAAAAAAAATTTTTTTTCCCCCCTTTTTTTTTTTTAAAAATTTTTTTCCAAATTTAAAAAATTTTTTTTTTAAAAAAAAAAAATTTTTTTTTTTTTAAAAATTTAAAAAAAAAAAAAAAAAACAAAAAAAAAAACCCAAAAAAACCCCCAATTTTTTAAAAAAACCCCCCCTCAAATTTCCCCCCTTTTAAAAAAGTTTTCCCCCTTTTTTAATTTTTTTTTAAAAGGAAAAATTTTTTTTTTAAATTTAAATTTTTTAAAAAAACCCCCCCCCCCTTTTTTTTTTTTTTGGGAAAAAAAAAAAAAAAAAAAAAAATTTTGGGGAAAAATAAAAACCCCCCCCCTTTTTTTTTTGGGGGGAAAAAGGGGGGTTTTTTTGAAACAAAAAATTTTTTAAAACCCCTTTTTTTTTAAAAACCCCCTTTTTAAAATTTTAAAATTTTTTCCCCCTTTTTTTTTTCCCCAAAATTTTGGGTTTTTCCCCAATAATTTTCCCCAAATTTTTAAAAAAAATTTTTTTTCCCTTTTTTTAAAAACCCAATTTTCTTCCCCTTGGTTTTTTTTCCCTTAAAAAATTTTTTTTTAAAAAAAATTTTTTTTTTTAAAAAAAAACCCTTTTTAAAAAAAAACCCCCCCCTTTTTAAAAATTTTTCAAAAAAACCCCCAATTTTCCACCCAAAATTTAAATTTTTTTTTTTTTTTGTTTTTAAATTTTAAAACCCCCAAACCCCCAAAAAAAAAAAAAAAAAGGGTTTTTTTAAAAAAACCCCAAAAAAAAAAAAGGGAAAAAAAAAAACCCCTTTTTAAAAATTTTTTTAAAAGGGGGGGGGGCCCCCCAAAAAAAAAAAAACCCCAAAAAAAAGGGGAAAACCCCCTTTTTTTTTTTTAAAAAAAAAAATTTTTCCCTTTTTTCCCCGGGGAAAAATTTTTTTTTTTTAAAAAAAAAAATTTTTTTCCTTTGGGGTTTTTTTTTTTTTCCACCCCTTTTTTTTTTAAAGAATTTTTAAAAAATTTTTGGAAAAAAATTTTCCCCCCCCCTTTTTTTTTTTTTTTTTTTTTTTTGGGGTTTTTTTAATTTTTCCCTTTTTTTTTTTTTTTAAGGGGGCCTTTCCCCCAAAAAAAAATTTTTTAAAAAAAAAAAAAAAAAAACCCAAAAAAAAAAAAAAAAGGGGTTTTTTTTAATTTTTAAATAAAATTTTTGGTTTTAAAAAAAAATTTTTTGGGAAAAGGGATTTTTAAAAAATTTTGGGCTTTTTCCCCCCAAAAAAAAAATTTTTTGGGGGGGTTTTTTTTTAAGGGGTTTTTTTTTCCCTTTAAAAAAAAATTTTTAAAAAAAAATTCCCCAAAAAATTGGGGGGAAAAAAAAGGGGGGTTTTAAAATTTTTTCCCCCCCCCTTTTTTTTCCCCCCCCTTTTTTTTTGGGGGAAAAATTTTTTTTTAACCCAAATAAAAAAAAAAAGGGTTTTTTTTTTTGTGTTTTTTTTTTAAAAAAATTCCCCCCTTTTTTTTTTTTCAAACCCCCCCCCCCCCCAAAAAAAAAAAAATTTAAAACCCGGGGGGGTTTTTTTTTTCCAAAAATACAAATTTTTTTGGGAAAAAATCCCATTTTTAAAGGGCCCCCGGGGAAAAAAAATTTTAAAAAAAAAATTTTTAAAACCCAAAAAATTTTTTTTTTTTAAAATTTTTAAAAAACCCCCCCTGTTTAATAAAAATTAAAAAACCAAAAAACAAAAAAAAACCCAAAAATTTTAAAAAAAGGGGGTTTTTTAAAATTTTTATTTCCCTTTTGTTTCCCCCTTTTTTAAAAAAAAAAATTTTTAAACCCCCTTTTTTTTAAAAAAAAAATTTTTTTTTTTTTTAAAAAAAAGGGCCCCCCCCAAAAAAAGGGAAAAATTGGAAAAAAATTTTTTTTTTTTTTTTTTTATTAAAAAAAATTTTTAAAAAAAAAAAAAAAAGGGGAAAAATTTAAAAAAATTTAAAAAAAAAAATTTTTTTACAAAAAATTTTTAAAAAAAATTTTTTCCCCCCCCCCCCCCTTTTTTTTTTTCCCCCAAAATTGGGAAATTTTAAAAAAAAAAAAAAATTTTTAAAAAAAATTTTTGGGGGGGTTTTTTTAAAAAAGGGGGGGCCCAAAAAAAACCCAAAAAATTTTTTAAATTAAAAATTTTTGGGAAAAAAAATTTTTTTAATTAAAAAAAAAAAATAAAATTTAAATTTTTTAAAATTTTTAAAAAAAGGGAAAAAAAATTTTAAAAGGGGAAAAAAAAAATTTTTTTAAAAAAAAAAAAAATTTTTTAAAAAAAAATTGGGGAAAAAAATAAAAAAAAAAAAAAAAAAAAAATTTTTTTTTTTTTTTTTTTAAAATTTTTTTAAAAAAAAAAAAAAAAAAATTTTTTTTAAAAACCCCCCCCGGGGGGCCCCCCTAAAAATCCCCCCTTTTCCCTTTTGAAAATTTTTTGGGGGGGGGGAAAAATTTTTAAAAAAAAAAAAAAATTAAAAAATTTTTTTCCCCTTTTTTTTTTATAAATTTAAATTTTTTAAAATTTAAACCCCGGGGGGGCCCCCAAAAGGGTTCCAAAACCCCCAAAAAAAAAAAAAAGGGGGAAAAAAAAAGGAAAGGGGTTTTTTTGGGGGCCCCAAAAAATTTTTAAAAAAAGGCCCCAAAAAAAGGGCCCCCCCCAAAAAAAAAAAAAAAAGGCTCCCCAAAAATTTTTTCCCCAAAAAAAAAAATAAAAAAAAATAAAAAAAAAAAAAAACCCAAAAAAAAATTTTTTAAAAAAACCATTTTTCCCTTTTTAAAATTTTTTTTTTCCCCGGGGGAAAAAAAAAAAAAAAAAAATAAAATTTAAAAAAAAAATTTTTAAACGAAATTTTTTTAATTTCCCAAAAAAAAAAAAAAAACCCTTTTTGGGTTTTTTAAAAAAAAAAAAAATTTTTAAAAAAAAATTTTTTTTTTTAAAAAAAAAAATTTTTTTTCCCCCTTTGTTAAATTTCCCCCGGGGGTAAAAAACCCCCTTTTTTTCCCCCTTTTGGGGAATTTTTTTTAAAACCCGGGGGAATTTTAAAAACCCCAAAAAGGGGGAAAAAAAAAAAGGGGGAAAAAAGGGAAAGGGGTTTAAAAAAAACCCCCGAAAACCCCCCCCTTTTTTTTTTTATTTAAAAAATTTTTAAAAAATTTCAACCCCGGGGGGGTTTTTTTTGGGGGGGTTGGCCAAAAATTTAAAAAATCCCCTTTTTTGGGGGAAAAATTTTGGGGGAAAAAAAAAAATTTTTTTTTTAAAAAATTTTTTTTCCCCAATTTTTCCCCCCTTTTTTTTTAAAAAAAAAAAACCCCCCCCCATTTTTTAAAAAAAAATTTTAAAAAAAAAAAACCAAAAAAAAAAAACCCCCAAAGGGGGTTTTTTAAAAATTTTTTAACCCTTTTTTCCAAATTTTCCCCCCCAAAAAAGGGAAACCCGGAAACCCCAAAAAAGGGGGGGAAAAAAAAATTTTAAAAAAATTTTCCCCCTTTTAAAACCGAAAAAAAAAAAAAAGGATTAAAAAAAAAACCTTTGGGCCCCCCCCCCGGGGGGGGGGCCCCCCCCAAAAAAGGGGCCCCCCAAAAAAAAAATTTAAAAAAAATTTTTTCCCGGGAAATTTTCCATTTTTAAAAAAAAAAACCTTTTTTTTTTTTTCCCCTTTTTTTCCAATTTTTTTAAAAAATTTTAAAAAAAAAAAAAAAAAAAAAAAAAAAAAAAAAAAAAAAAAAAAAATTTTTATTTATTTTTTAAAAAAATTTTAAAAAAAAAAAAAAAAAAAAAAAAAAAAAAACTTTTTTTTTTTTTTTTAAAAAAATTTTTTTTTTTTTTTTTTTTCCGTTTTTTCCCCCCTTAATAAACCCCCCTTTTTTTTTTTTAAAAAAAATTTTTTTCCCCCCCCCTTTTTTTTTTTAAAAAAAAAAAAAAAAAAAAATTTTTTTCCCCTTTTTTTTAAAAAAAAATTTTAAAAAAAATTTTTTAAAAAAAATAATTTTTAAAAAATTTCTTAATTTAAAAAATTTTTTTCCCCTTTTTAAAAAAAAAGGGCCCCCTTTTTGGAATGTTTTTTAAAAAAATTTTTTTTAAAAAATTTTTTAGGAAAAAAAAAAAAAACTTTAAAAAAAAAATTTAAAAATTCCCCGGGGTTTTTAAAAAAAAAAAAAATTAAAAAAAGGGGGAAAAAAAATTAAATAAATTTTTCCCCCCCCTTTTTAAAAAAAGGGAAAAAAAAAAAAATTTTTTTTAAAATTTTCCCCCCTTAAAAAAAAAAAAAAAATTAAAATTTGGAAAAAGCCTTTTTTTAAAAAAAAACCCCCCCCCAAAAAAAAAAATTTTTTCCCCCCTTTTTTTAAAAAAAAAAAAACCCCCTTTTTTTTTAAAAGGAAAAAACCCCCCCTTTTTTCCCCCCCCTTTTAAAAAAACCCCCCGGAAAAAAAATTTTAATTAAAATTTTTTTTAAAAAAATTTTTTTTCCCCCCTTTAAAAATTTTTCCCCCTTTAAAATTTTTTAAAAAACCCCCCCCTTTTTTTAAAAAAAAATTTTTTTTTTTAAAAAAGGGGTTTTTTAAAAAAAATTTTAATTTAAAAAAATAAAAAAAAAATTTTTTTTTTTTAAAAAAAAACCAAAAAGGGGGGTTTTCCCCCTTTTTTTTTCCCAATTTTTTTTTAAAAATTTTTTTTAAATTTTTAAAAATTTTTTTTTAATTTTTTTTAAAAAAAAAACAAACAAATTTTAAAAAAAGGGCCCCCCCAAAATTTTCTTTTTTAAAAATTTTTTTTCCCCCCCCCAAAATTTTATTTTTTTAAAAAAAAAACCCCCCCCAATTTTTTTCCCCCCCCCTTTTTTTAAAAAAAAAAACCCCCCAAAAAATTTTTTTTTTTTTTTTAAAAAAACCCCCCCCCAAAAAAAACCCCCCCCCCCCCCCAAAAAAACCCCAAAAAAAATTTTTTTTAAAAAATTTTTTTTTTTTTAAAAAAAAATTTTTTTTAAAAATTTTTTTTAAATTAAAATTTTTTTTTAAAAAACCCCCCCAAAAAAAAAAGGAAAAAAACCCTTTTTTTTTTTCCTTTTTTTTAAAAAAAAATTTTTCCCCCCCTTTTTTAAAAAAAAACCCCCCCCCAAAACCCCCTTTTAAAAAAAAAATTAAAGATTTAAAAAACCCCCCCTTTTTTTTTAAAAAAAAAATTTTTTTTTTTCCCCCCTTTTTTCCAAATTTTTTTTAAAAAATTTTTTATTGGGAAAAAACAAAAAATTTTTTTTAAAAACCCAAAATTTTAAAAATTTTAAAATTTTGGGGGTTTTTTTAAAAATTTAATTTTTTAAATTTTTTTTTGTTTTTTTTTTTTTCCCCCCCCCTTTTTAAAAAAAAACCCCAAAAAAAAAATTTTTTTTTTTTTTAAAATTTTTTTTTGGGGGGAAAAATTTAAAATTTTGGGGGAAAAAAAATTTTTTGGGGCCCGGGTTTTTTTTTTGGGGGAAAAAAATTTTTTTTTTTTTAAAAACCCCCTTTTTTTAAAAAAAAAAATTTTTTTTTTTTAAAAAAAACCAAAAGGCCCCTTAATTTTCCCAAAAAAGGGGGGAAAAAAAAAAACAAAAATTTAAAAAGGGAAAAAAGTTTTTAATAAAAATTTTTAAAATTTTTTAAAAAAATTAAAAAATTTTTTTTTTTCAAAAGGAAATTTTTAAAAAAAAAATTTTTTTTTTAAAAGGGCCCCTTTTTTTCCAAAGGAAAAAATTTTTTATTCTTTTTTTTTTTTAAAAAAAAAAGGGCCCTTTTTGTTTTTTTTAAAAAAACCCAAAAAAAAAACCCCCCAAACCCCTTTTTTTAAAAAAAAAAAACCTTTTTAAAGTTTTGGAAAACCCAAAAAAAAGGGTTAAAAAAAAACCTTTTAAAAATTTTTCCCCTTTTTAAAAAAAAATTTAAAAAATTTTAAAAAAACCCCCCCTTTTAAAATTTTTTTTTTTAAAAAAAAAGAAAAAGGGGGAAAAAAAAAGGGGGGGTTTTTAAAAATTTTTTTTAAAAAATTTTTGTTTTTTTAAAATTTTAAAAAAAATTTTTTTTTAAAAAAAAAAAAATTTTTTTAAAAATTTTTCCCTTTTTTTTTAAAAAAAAAAAAAATTTCAAATTTTTTAAAAATATTTAAAAAAAATTTTTTTTTAAAAACCTTTTTAAAAAAGGGGGTTTTTTTTTTTTTTTAAAAAAAAACCAAGGGGAAAAAAAAAAAAGGAAAAAACAAAAAAAAAAAAAATTTTTAAGAAAAAAATTTTTTTTTTTTAAAAACCCGGGGGGGGTTTTTTTTAAAACTTAATTTTTTTTTTTTTTTTAAAAAAAAAAATTTTTTTTAAAAAAAAACCAAAAAGGCCCCCTATGTGTTCAGTATTACAAATACAAACACCGTCAATAAATTATACACGCCGGAACATTAAAGGCATTTGGTTAAAGGTTATATAATCTGGAAAAATATTGGCCTAACCTTACATTTATTGCATGTAATGGAAAATCTAAATTTTTATTGCGTTAAAAAAATGCATTGTGACTGAATTATATTTTTTACAGTTAAAGAATGATATTTTACCATTATCATTAATTATATTTTTTGACCTAAGAAACTTTTTGGCTGCATTTCAAAATTCAAAAGGTAGGTATACCGAGTTATTTAAATTTATTAATTTTTGTATTTGTACTGTAATTGTATTTTTTTAATTTACTGAACTTGCGTTTACTTGTTACGAGCGAGAATTAAATAAATGATTCATTTCTTATCAAGTTTTACTGCAAAAAAAAATACAAAATATATCAAATAGTCGGTTCCTATATTAATATTACGTATTATCAAGTTGTTAGAGTACGACAAATTTAAGAAGGAGCTTGGAGCTTTTTTGCTATCTGAGGTAAAGAGACTCAATAACAGAGAACAACATAGCAAACACCCAGGCTTGAGAAAAACCAGTTGATTTTTGTGATTTCACCAGAAATCGAACCCAGTCGTCGGAATCTAGCGTCTTACAATTTTATTTCTCGTAAATATCAGAATTTCTTTAAGTGATTATTTTAGAAAACCGTCCCCTAAGAGACCTTTCCTATGAATCGTTCCTGGGAGGACTAATTATGACGACTCACTCCTCACGCCCGCCCCCCTCTCGCGTCCAGCCACCGACCTGGACCTCGGTCCGCGGCGCCCAGGACCGCATATTGCGGCCGTGGGATTCCACACATTCTTCTGAGGAATCCCAAACCTAACGGATCCGTCCAGGGACTGCCTAATTTAAAAAAAATATATGTTTCCTGCACTAATTTTATATTATGTTTATTTTCCATTGTTCAACTAATCTTGTATCCGCTCCCTATGCGGGGAATATAACTAACTAACTAACTAACCATCACGCCATTTCCCCGTAGGGGTAGGCAGAGAGGATAGAACGCCATACCACTCTGTCCTGACATACTTCCTTTGCTTCCTCTACATTCATACATCTTCTCATGCACATACGCCGATTATTCCGACTTTTCACATGTCCACTTTCATGTACTTGTCGTACTTGGTCATGCCATGTCTTTCTCGGCCTTCCTCGGCTTTTACATCCAGGCACACTTGCATTTAAACTTCTTTTAGCCGTTCTTTCATCACTCATTCGCTCCACATGACCAAACCATCGTAAAAGCTTTTTCTTTATTTTGTCGATAACGCTTATCTCAGCCTTGCACTCTGCTCTAATTTCGACATTTGTACACCTATCACACATTGTCTTACCAAACATTCGCCTGAGAGATCGCATTTCAACAGCATTCAGTCTACTTTCATCCTTCTTTTTCCAACACCACGCTTCACTACCATACACGTCATAAGAGTTGGTACCAGAACTCCGTTCAAACACAACACTCCGAACACAAATTGCTATTAAACAAGCAATCGACCGCCAACTCCAGTGCGCGTTTTGAAGTCAAGTTCACGTACAATAAATAATCTGAGATATCTGAAAAAAATAACAACTGCAACTTGCAACAAAAAATTGCAACAAACAACGTTGTGATTATCGCTATGTTTCACTGTTGTTATTTTAATGTATTTAAAAGGCAATTGCGCCGTCTATAAATAAATAAATAAATAAATAAAGACTGTTTAATTAAAAAGTAGTATGTGTATGGCTATTTTCTGAAAATCAACGAAGAAATGCAGAAGTAGGTGGGTACCTATGTAAGTGTGAAATGTTACTGACGTGATAACGTCTAATAAATCGATGAACGCCGGCTGCACACACGAAAAAGCATGACTCATTGTCAGGTTCCGCCTGAGCAGAGTGTGCAAGCGAGAGCGCGGAACAAGCGATAGAGAGGCACGATCGGCCTAAGCGTTCGGTTTGTGACGCATCTATCTCTCTTCCACTCCATCGGTCGATGCGCCCGAGTAGAAAGGAGACAGCAGCAGCACACAAGCTACAAAGTGAAAGTGAAATTAACGAGTGCAAAAAAAAAAATTTTTATGGAAAAAATTGTAATTTTCAATTAACTCCTGCTTTGTATTATACAAAATAATGATAATTTAGTAATAATAATTCAATTCAATTCATAAAAGTATGCTATTTTTCATCAATGTTTTCTTATGACGTTATTACGTAAAATTATCGTCCGTAAACCGACTTTACATACAACCAAAAGTGTTTTTTTACTTGAATGGCGAAACGAAAATGACCCAAATTTATTATTGTCAGTAATTAAAATTTTTGATAGCCCTGTCATATGACTTCAATCATGAAATTCCAAATAGGAAGCAGATTTTTTTTAAGCCACCTTTACTAACCTACCTACCCACGTTATGAAGTAAAAACACGCTTGTAGATACACGGAAATGTTTGATATGGTTTTAGATCTCCCAGAGCGATATTAACTGCTGATTTATATTAATTCGTTTGTTTTTAAAGTTAAAGTCACGTAATTTAATTGATTCGATGATTTGATCACTGTTTCGGCACGCATCTTACCAAAGGGAAATATTCTAACATCGCCTAGTATTTGAAAATTTTTTTTTTGAAGAAGTCTTAAAGAGCTTTGTTGTTTTAGCTTTTAATCAGATTGGCGAGCTTATTGCTTATGGTTTTTTTCAATGACAATATTAACGAAAATAATGGTGTTTTTGCAATCTAATTTATCGAAAACGTTAGGGACTTATTTTTATTTTATTTTATTTATAGGAAAAACAACAGTATCGATACATGAACGTAGAATACAAAAGAGCATGATTACCAATTATAGTTTCTCACATTTATACAATTCAAAGTAAGATGGAAAAAATAAACATAAGAAATAAAAATAAAGAGATATGAGGGAAGGATAGGATGATAGGGATAGGTAAAAAGAAAAGGAGATGACTGGGAGTAGAATTAGGATTACCTTTTACAGTCTATAAGATTTCAAATAATTTTAATTTGAAATTGGGTAGTCTGATGTTAAAAATGTCAAGACAGGTACAATATTCATTGAATTTCGCACAACTACTATTTGATGGTGCTAAATTATAAAAAAGATGACATTGTCTAGTGAGTCTAATTGGACAATGAAGAGGTATCTGCTCTAGAAGATAGGGGCTTTCAATTACATTATTTATAACTTTATACAAAAAACATAAATCAGATATATTTCTACGCTTAATAAGTGAAGATAATTTATAGAAGGCTGATGATTCTTCGTAAGAGTTAAATCTCAAATGAAGCTTACCATCCAACATTTTCAGAAATTTACTTTGAATACGATCGAGTTGAGCTATGTATGTTAAGTATTGAGGGTTCCAAACGACTGAGGCGAATTCGAGGTGACTACGAACATCAGCGTTGTATAAAGTAATAAGAGAGGATGTATTTTTAAATGGTTTGGTGGTTCGAAAAATAAAACCTAAGTTTCTGTAGGCCTTACTAACGCAAGCTTCAATATGAGAAGAAAATAAAAGTTTCTCGTCCATTATGACACTGAGGTCTCTCAATCCAGTTTTCCTGGTCAGCCGACTATTGTTATAGCATATTACGAACAATTTAATTTATTAGAGGAAAATGCATGGTTTCATAATTATTATGTAAAGGTACTTTGTATAGATACCTATATTCTATACTGTACTACTGAAATCATCGTGAAAGTTTTATGTAAATATCAATATTGTTATATTGCTAAAATGAAGAATAAAAATGAATAATTCGAAACCAAACGATTTTTTCAAAATCTTCAACTTATCAAATCGTGCAAAAAATAGGATATGAATAACGTTTATAATTTTTAGATGCATGGAAAAGATAATAATAATCTCTGCGTCAGGTCAGCACAACGATCCTGTCATAATCTTTGTTTTTGGAGTAAATGGTCATATTTGAAAATTGATGTGTTCATTTTAGAGTATTTTCGAAAATCAGATGATGTCATAAACTTTGTTTGATTAGGATGCAACGCTGTACAGAAAATATCCCGTAATCATTAAAAAATATTTGAAAAAAAATTATCAAATAAAATCTGTAAAAAAAAAAAAAAGTAACAAAACTTTCAAAGATTTACCCTTCAAAATGTCCAATTTTTTTAATTGTTGATTTGGACTAAACCTTTATATGTGTTTCTTTTTCCGAGAGTAATTTTGTCAAAATACAAGTAAATTTGTATTTTGACAAAGTTACTGTGTTAAGTGTTAGTAAATTTGAATTAATTATGAATCAATTAATCGATTAATCATTTTATGCAAACAATTTTTTTTTAATAATTGTAAAAAAAGACCTCGGCACGGGTTATCCCAGTGAGTAGAAATTTATTTTAACCTGTAATATTTTTATTAATAAAAAAAAGTTATATATGTATACTCGTATAAATAAAAAGAGCAAAAGTATATCATAGATTTGATTAGAACAATCAAAAACGTTTTATATGTTGTTTCATTTGCATTTTAATAAGGGTTGAAAAAAATAATACCTACTTTGTTTACCCAGATACTTTGTTTGGGTTAACAATTTTACTTTGTTTTATGGTCGGGTTTATGTGTTTATGATAACGTTCGTTTGTTTTAACGCAGAGTTAAATGGTCCATGCTATTAATAATATAATAAAACCTTACCTTCGCCTACGTCAATCTGCTACGAAACAGATTTAATTATTATTAATGCTGTAATTTTGAGATGATGAAACTACGGTTTTTGGGAACATTCCGTAGACCCTAGACGAATGATATTCAATTCTGCTTTGAATGCATTTGATACCGAATCTTAAAAAAAATTAATATAAAGTAGTGTTCGTTGTAGGCACATCTAAAACTGCCTAACACAGAAGTAAGTACCTACAAGAATGTTTTTTTTAAAAAAATTAGGAAGATAGATGCTAAGAGTTATAAGTAATGAATAACTCGATAAACATTGTACTTTTTTTATGATACATAAAACATATTTCGTTTTACTATTAACACAATCAAGCTGAATTTATGTGGGTAAATAAAGATAAATTGATAGCTCAAGTAAACATTTTAAAAACACAATATGTATTTTAAATCATTCTAATTTTTTAAAATTTTTTCTCCTATATTTCGCTGTAAAAATACCAACAACCCTATAATTAGACGGGTACCTGTTATTTCAATCACTTTTTAAACTGGTTAAATTTTTTAGCTCCCTGAAATTTATAAGATTCCAGGTATTTTCTTGAATCCGAGCAGCAGCAAAGCCTTGCATGAAAAATGTTCATTATTCTTTAAACGTTTTTTTCCTGTTGG
The DNA here is from genome assembly GCA_022494985.1 of Micrasema minimum. Taxonomy (NCBI): domain Eukaryota; kingdom Metazoa; phylum Arthropoda; class Insecta; order Trichoptera; family Brachycentridae; genus Micrasema; species Micrasema minimum. The sequence goes on from JAGVSP010001572.1 coordinate 29,950, forward strand.
GTGTATTTGCGAGGACATTTCCTTAAAGTGTCTCTAATTTAAAACTGGTTTTGGCATGTTTTGATTGAGTGGAATTGTGACCTAGACGGCGCCATTTGATGTAGGCTAGCTCATGTCATCAGATATAACCAAAGAATCATTAACAAGTGTCAAACGCAATGTTTAACATCATTTCTAGGGACTGATTCACTAACTACTAACTAACAACTGGAGACATTCACCAAAGATATCGACTTTAATGGTCGAAAAATCATTATTAAAAAATATTTTTAGTTAATATTAACAATGTAGATATCTATGCATGTGTCGTTCATCACGAGTTTGTAAATGCATAGCCACAAATGTGCAAGTACAAGTAAGATAAATTTAAAATAAATTCCATAAAACCCGATTTACCATATTTATTATTTCAAAACCCAACTACAAATTTTCTTTTTTTAACCGCCTCAAGATGCCGAGAGTACTTACAAATTATAGAAGGGATTAACATAACGTATTATAAGAAAAAACACTAAATCATTAAAAATATAGGTGGCATTATTAAAAAATCGTAACTTACCTACACTAGGCCTGCCAACATACTAAACATTGACAGATATTTAATTCTTATGCTTAATATGCTTATAATACCATATCTGGAGCGAGCAGCTTATTTCGTTACCTTAATCACGTTAAATATATGTACATAGATACTCATTTTCTCCGATTGTTACATTTTTTGAAAATTATTTCTAACCAGGGAGATTTATTTTTTCGGCATCCCATCACTGACGGACAACACTACAATCGTTTTTACGGTAGTTATATAAGGACGCATTTTGGTTGATATTTTAACATGATCAACATGTTGGTCTCTCAAATTCTCTCAAAACGAAATCCATAAAGTAGAAAAATTCGAATTCATTCGAAATGCATACCCAATCAAAATCTTATATTAAGTGAATAGATCCTCCGCTGTTTTACATAGGATAACTTATAGGCAGGTTAGGTATTATAAAGACCTAGGATATCTAGCCTGGCGTGTGATGCTGTGTAGGTAGGTACTGTGTGTGTGTATGATCGGAGATCGGTATGTTTTGAGTGTAATCAGTATATTGGATCTTTGACAGCGCTTAACATCGTGTATTTGTATGGGTGTAGTGTCACCTTTGTGCGACGCGGTGCCTTCAAGGGAAATATTTGAGGAATGCTGGAATTCAGGTATTGGGTGGCGGCTCTCAACCTGTGGTGCAACATTATTGAAAATGAACGCATCTTGCTTTGTACTTACCTTCTTATTTCTTATTAAAGCTTCTTACAACCATTCTTGAAAACATGCCTAGTCGTAAATATCTATATCAGAATTTCGAAACAGCTCTGTTGTTATCAATTTTTATAAATTTAACTGAATTTTATGTGCACTAGCAGAATGCAAGGCTGAGATAAGCATTATCGTCAAAATTAAGAAAGGTATTTTACGTTGGTTCGGTCATGTAGAGCGAATGGAAAAGAACGGCTAAAAAAATATATGATGCGACTGTACTTGGATGTAGAAGTCGAGGAAGGCCGAGAAAGACATGGCATGATCAAATAAAACAAGTGCTGGAAAGTGGGCATGTAAAAAAAGTCGGAATAATCGGCGAGCGTGCATGAGAAGATTTATGAATGTGGAGGAAGCGAGAGAAGTATGCCAGGACAGAGTGGTGTGGCGTTCTATCCTCTCTGCCTACCCCTTCGGGGAAATGGCGTGATGGTTAGTTAGTTAGTTACAATTTTATGTGCTGTTTATTGAGGGTGAAGATAAGATTAATAATGTATTTTTGCTTACTACGTAAACAAATAACATATATTTTTTAAAGTTAGAACACTGTATATTGTAGTGGTAAAGCCATGAACAAAAAAATAATACAATGTCATCAAATAAATGTACGGGATACCTACCTACATAATATATGAAATTCAATGTATTTTTGTACAAAATTAAACTAAAAGTTAATTCTTCAAATGAGTATTTCGCTTCACAGGTTGACATTCCAACATAATCTCAATTCCCCGAGATAATAATTAGATACCTGGCGTGGTTCTTTTGTCTCACAGATTTACATTCCGAAATGAGTTTTCCTAACAAAACGTCCCCACTGCTCACAGTTGTCACATGACAATATTATTGACATTAAATCTCACCCCAATAGAGATTTACAAACAGCACTTCTCGTCAGTAGGGTGACCATACGTTACTTTATAAGGAGTTTATTTTAAACCATTACTATTATATAATATTATAAATAAAAATACGAATAAGTACTCTATCAATTTTAAAACACATACCTATCACGAAAATCTAGGTACCAATATTATTATTATTATTATTATTTAATATTAGGCGAGCAGCTTGAAGCTGATATGCCTAAATCGGACAGTTAGTTAGGTTTAAACTTGTCTAGTCCATTCTTAAACCCGTTCACAATATTCGCAATGACCAGCTCCTGCGGTAGCCCGTTCCAGCTATCTACCACCCTGTTGCTCAGGAAATGCTTTCTTGGGTTCTGATTAAACCAGGACTTCTCCAGCTTAAGGTTGTGGCCTCGAAGTCGTGCGTTGTTTTTCAGTTTGAAGATTTCACACAATTTATTACACTTATAGTGACGGTTCATTATCTTGTATGTTTCAATTAAATCACCCCTTTCCCGTCTTTTCTTCAGTGTTGTGAGACCAAGAGTTTCTAGTCTCTGCTCATACGGAAGTTGTTTTAGGCTAGGAGATAACTTAGTGGCCCGTCTTTGGACTCTTTCCAACATATCGATATCCTTAGCAAAGTAGGGACTCCATATCTGAAAACCGTATTCCAGCATCGGTCTGATGTAGGATTTATATATTTGTAATAGCATTTTTGGTGTTATGTATGAAAAAGCTTTTTTAATCAGATAGGTAGTTGCATTGGTTTTTTTTAATATGAAGAACAACATTTTTTCCTCTAATTTTATTTTGAGTTTGAATTAATTTTTAATAATTTTCCCTATGATCAACAAAATCGAGCATAATTTTAAGAATCGATAAGCTGTACCAAATATTTTTTGGTCCCTGTAAGAGTATTAAATAAAAGAGTCAGTTTTTTTAAAATGTGAACGCCACGTTGAAACACGTTTTACGTTTAGTAACGTATGCAAAATATGAAAAAAATATCTAGATAGGTACTTATAATACTCGTACGTAAGTCAAATCCAAATCAGAATCCAAATAAATCTTAAAACCACTTTTATTTTGGATGGCACCCACCTACATAAAATAAACAAGATGAACAATTATATAGTTAGTAGTTAAGTATGTTCTTTCAGAATACAAAACAAAACCACCTGGTTTTGACCAGTGACGAAAATATATGTGAAAAACTTAATAAGTAAATAAAACGGATTAATTCATGGACACCCTAATATTTAGGGTGTCTCCGTTACTAAGTACGAAGTACCACTTACGTAAGGGATAATCCACACACAAAATATTATTGTATAATACTCCCGAACCTACATGCTCCTTTTATTGTCCGGGATATTTATTCTGGAAGCCATGTCCCTGAAGGCGTAGGTTAGCCCTTTTGCAATATTAAAAAATGCTTTTATAAATAATAATCTAATTTATAAAGCGCCTCAAGGGTGCTATGCTTTCAATATTTCGTAATTAATTACATTGCAATAATGATAATATTTTTCAAGTATCATGTATAAATTTATGCAAATCGCTTTGTTACGAAAGGTAAAGTTAAAGTAAAAAATATATTTTCTGGATAAAATAAATTTTAATAAAATATCAATTCCGAACAATTACCTGCTTGAATAAGCGATAAATATATTTTGTACAAACAAGCTCATCTTTTTTACTTTCTGGCTGTCTGTAACTGTATACCTTTTAAGAAGAACCGTTTTTTTCTCTATAATACCTACAATTATGTTTTTCAGAATGATTATTTGATTACTATTGTAGAGGACCTACCCAGTTGTCCGACCGGTGGCAACACCGGTTGGCGAAATCAGCAGCTCCCGGTGGGTGGGCAACACTGCCGATTTACACTTTATACCTAAACTATTACCTATTTACATCTGCGATGATTAAAAAAGCTTAAAAAAATTATTTAATAAATTGTAGTAGTCGTAAAAATGATTACGGTTTGAACACTTCTGGAATGATTTTTTTGTATTTTCATCCAAATAGTTACAGAAAGAATTAAAATTTTATTAACCAAAGAAAATCTCGTCTTATTGAAATATGTAAATCGAAATTTCTCATGATTTGGATCCCAAAATATTTGTGTTATTATTATTACCTACTAAAGAGTCAGGCTTAATTTTTTTTATTTCATACATATTTCATAATATTAAACTAGCTGATACACCTAGCTACTTATTTCAATGCGCTATAAGCCAAAAGGTCCTTTAAGTTTAAGTCCATTAGGCGACTGAATAGAGCCATTTAAAGGACTCAAGTAGCGATTATATTTTGGTCACTAAAATCGAATGGTACCCTCACATTTGTAGCATCAAATGAACAAATGTATCTATAGATCAGAAGAAAAACATTATAACTGAAATGTGGACTTTTTCAAGGATTGTCTTTTTAATCGTAGGTACTGTACTGTGGCTTGGAAAATGACAAATACAATAACCAAAATGATGTTTTGATAAACACAATTTATAGGTTGGTTGAAAGTCGAGTTAAAAGTTGAAATTAACTCGAATTTCAACAATATTATTACTCAGCATGATTCTTGCCTCGTTCCTCAACCTTCATTTAGTATGCCGTTTAAAATCTATAATAAGGTATGTATATTTTAGGCCCTTTGCAATAAATAAATACATGCAAACTAACATACATATTTCGAAACTTGGTGCTTAGGGCTCTGTGCCCACTCTTTTTTTTAAAATATATAATCTACTCTATCAAATTGATATGATTTTCTCGAAATATTTTTATTTTCCTTTTAATATTGTAAGATAATCTTATAAAAAAAATGCCTTTCTTTAATATGACTTATCATTATAATTAGCAAAACAAGTTAATTTTTTAATATTAAACTCCTTCTATAGATTTTTTTAAAATTACTGAGTGTTACATATTACTTATAAAAAGGGGTACCATAATTCTGTAAACTACTTATTATGTGTGTTTCCTCTAAGCTATCTTTCTGTCCCAAATGTTGAATTCATCGCAAGCAATCGTGCGAAGTAAACGCAGCTATATAATGCAATTCCATATCTATTATGCAGTTAAATGCATTTAAACTTATTGCAAAGCCTCCGTCTGTAATACCCATCCTTCAGCACAAAACCTTCGGGAGGATTAAACCGGGGATGAGTTAATGTGCAACAATAGAAATTGCAGTGAAATAAATATGTTTGTGTCTCGAAATGCATTCAGAAAATGGGACAAATCTCGGTTAAATCTTATTTAAAGGAAGTGATGCTTTTTTGACGTAACGATAAAGAATTCCCCAGCCTTCTGGCTTCTGGGATTCCAAAATCTGGCGATCTCTTTCTACGTTCGCGTTGTCTAAATTCTTTACTTTATGTAGATTTAGATTTTGCACGGCTTACAATTCCACGATTCAAAAGTATCATCAATTAGTAAAAGTGCGATGGTAAAACCGCAACTACATAATTCATAAAAAAATGCCAGCAATATTTTTTAAAATCTTATATTTACACACTATTCACTGTTGACAATACGTCAGCAGTTTACGTCAAAACTTCGGGACGGGAATTGACGGCCGATAGCTTTGCTTGGCATCTGGAACCCATATGCCTCACATTACATAGAGAGCGGATATACGATGATGATAGTTAATAATGGAACTGAATTAGTAGTAAAGGCATTCTAAAATTATTATAAAAACATTGTTTTCACAATTGAATTTCTAAACAATTTCAAGAAGATATTTTCCACAATTTGTACATTGTCAGTGGGTAGATGGGTAAAATCCAATATTCTTTATTTTCTGCGCAACGAACTACCTTCTTCATTATTTTTGTTTCCTTAAACTCCAGCAAGAATAAAATTCTTATACTTAAGTACCTTGCTACTATGTAGGTACCTATATCAAATAATACACCATGTCGTCGCTTTAATTCGAAAGTGTTACATATGCAAAATCTTGATTTTTCAGGAGAGCGTTTTTAAGTTTTTTGAATGTTATTTAACTTTAATCCTCTGAAAGTATTGCACTCTGCTGAATGTTTTTTTTTACAGGAGACACCTTGGAGCACATTCTTTCAATGTGTAATACTTCACAACTACTACTGACTTGAATGACCGATGAAACTGTCTTCTGCTACAGCCACGCTGGTTTTGTCGAAGAGTTAAAACTGTTTTTTCGCCCCTAATTCCAAAAACATCAATTTTAGAGATGTAACACTTTAAACAGAAAAAATTGATAAAAAAAATACTAATTTTTTGGTGTAAAAAAAAAACGAATTTTTGCAGATGTAACACTCTTGAATTAAAGCGACGATGTATTCATTTAACAAGTTAGTAGGTAGCCTACGTAGACATAATATATCTACGTAAAAAGTAAATTTTACTATCCCTGCCTACTTAAGTAGGTATACATGGATACATTAAGGTGTTTAGGCACCTACACGATACACGTTTATTTATAATACGCAATTATTGTATCGATACTTACAAATAATTATAGTACAGTTATTGCTCGTTCCGTGAGCGCGTCTAACAAGAAAATTGTCATGATGAAGACAACATCGCGTGACGGTCCAACCAGTTCCAGCTTCCGATTATCACTATTATCCTGAATCTAGTACAGCTCGCCCGAGTTACAAATTAGGTAATCATTGTCACTTTGCTACACAAATGAAAATAATACATTTTTAAAAATAAAAAAATGACTTTTTTTGTCTTACTTACAAACGAAGGATAAGAGGATTAAGATCTTTTAAAAACTTTAGAGATATGAAAGGTTATACCTATGCATGTAGACATTTTTTAGTGAGTAAGGTTAATGAAAAATCTGAAATTCAATCAAGTAATTGATTTTCGTTTTCGAAGAGATTCGAAGAACTTTCCTCGCAAGTTTTCCACAACTTGGGACATTATTAAGCATCTTTTTTTTGACGTGATAACGTCTCATAAATCGATGAACGCCGGCTGCACACACTAAAAAGCATGACTCATTGTCACGTTCCGCCTGAGCCGAGTGTGCAAGCGAGAGCGCGGAACAAGCGATAGAGAGGCACGGGTCGGCCTAAGCGTTCGGTTTGTGACGCATCTATCTCTCTTCAACTCCATCGGCCGATGCGTCTGAGTAGAAGAAAGACAGCAGCAGCACACAAGCTACAAAGTGAAAGTGAAATTAACGAGTGCAAAAAAATGATAATTTATGAAAAAAAAAATTCAATTAACTCCTGCTTTGTATCATACAAAATAATGATAATTCAGTAAAAAATAATTCAATTCAATTCATAAAAGTATGCTATTTTTCTTCAATGTTTCTTATGACGTTATCACGTAAAATTATCGTCCGTAAACCGACTTTACAGACAACAAAAGTTTTTTTTTAATTCTGAGTAAACCGACTCATCTACGGAACTGTAGATTAAGCCAGTCATAAAACGTATTTTTTTTCCCGCCGTAAGGCTTTTACATAATACATACATTGAAAAAAAGAAGATAAATGAAATAAATCGCTAAACATAGTCGCCATGATATTTTCCATTTTGGTAATTTTACTTTTTAGTGCATAATAACTCTTAATAAGTGTTGTACTATAATATATCGCAATAATTCGTACAGCATGGCTTCATATATCCCGGAGGCACTGTACCCCAGGCGCGGGCTCGTCTGATTTTTGAGCGCCAGATGGAAGGACCAGGGTGCAGGGTGCAGGGTGCAGGGTGCAGGGTGCAGGGTGCAGGGTGCAGGGCGGGGAGAGGGATGCGTGTCGCGCAACATTTAGCTGAACCTGGCCACAGAAAGGCCCAAATTACTTCCTGCGGGGACCAGCTGGCGGCTCCCGACTGCTGGAAGTTAGAAGTTTACCGTATAACTTTACAACTTCGAAAAATAGAGCTTCTAATATAAAACCATACAACTTTGCTATTGGTTGAGAACTTTGCCTTATGAATAAATATTCTTATTCGCACTGTTCAACACTAAGAGTCGTTGTTTTTGAGTGCACTGGAATAGACTGCACAAATCGCTTATTTAAATATAATATGACCCAGGCTAGATAGAGAAATTTCACCTTGGATTTTTGTATTCTCACCAGGAATCGAAGCCGGATCCTCCTATTGGTCCAGGTCCAAGCCATTACGCTACGGAGACTGCCAAAAAAGATCTGATGTACCAAACAAATAAATGCTTAATTTTTTTTAATTAAATAATTGAGGTAGGTACTAACGTTACATTTTTTTATAACTATTTAAAAAAACACTAAACCGAGAAACCGGTTTGTCAGTGGGTTTTTATTTTATCATGAGGAGTATTTTATGTATATAAATATAAAATAATACACCAAAGTTCTAAATAAATAATATGAAATCACTTAAAACTAAATTTAAAAAAACGCATGAAACTCGGCCCATCGTGAATTCCATATGTACTGAGCAATAATAAAATTGAATTTTATTTAATTTTGCGTTTTAATTTGAGTTTTAATAATGTGACGACAAAACATTGCGAAACTTACTTATAAATTTATAAAATGTATATAAGAATAAGTAGGGGAGAATGGGGTTATCAGAGCCGGCGGGTTATGAGAGCTTCTATCTTCTACGGACTTAAGGAAAAATCGAACATCTTCGGTTATCATTGGCTATCGCCAGCAGTTGACCTCAACCGGCGTCATTCTATAACAAATTCACTTGTGCCACCAAAATAAAGTAATTTTTCATATTGGGTAAAATTGTCAGAAGCAAAATTATATGTACTGTCTATAGCCCACGGCATGCCACATAGCCTCAAACAACAGGAAACTTAAACGTGATCATGTAACTAAAATGTCTTAACTTAATAAACAAAACACACACACAATATATAATATTTATATTATTTTTATGATTCCAACCCTTGAAGTGGTGATTGCAAGCCTGACCTGGACGTAAACCTTAAAGGATGCACCGGAACTGGATGCCGATCTCTTGGCTTGAAGGCAGTTTGTGGAATACATAATTTGATATGGAATGACGAAATTTCTTCACAAAAATATTACATTGCCCCATAGGGGTAGGCAGAGAGGATAGAACGCCATACCACTCTGTCGTGACATACTTCCTTTGCTTCCTCTACATTCATACATCTTCTCATGCATACATTACGCAGATTTTTCACATGTCCACTTTCAAGTACTTGTCGTACTTGGTCATGCCATGTCTTTCTCGGCCTTCCGCTGCTTCTACATCCAGGCAAACTTGCATTTAAACTTCTTTTGGCCGTTCTTTCATCACTCATTCGCTCCACATGACCAAACCATCGAAAAAGCCCTTTCTTAATTTTGTCGATAATGCTTATCTTAGCCTTGCACTCTGCTCTAATTTCGACATTTGTACACCTATCACACATAGTCTTACCACACATTCGTCTGAGAGATCGCATTTCAGCAGCATTCAGTCTACTTTCATCCTTCTTTTTCCGACACCACGCTTCACTACCATACATAAGGGTTGGTACCAGAACTCGGTTGTGTACTGCAAATTTTGCTTCTTTCGATAAGTTCTTATTTGCCATTATCGATTTCAAGGCACCATTAACTCTGTTTCCGGCACTCATCCTTCTCTCAATGTCCTTATCCACATTTCCGTCTTTTGTAAACATACTTCCGAAATATACAAATTTTTCAACCCGCTTCAATCTTCAAAAATGTTCTTCTGTATTTTACTAAACATTATAAAAAGGACAACAATTTCTGGCAAAGTTCTGGCAATCTAGACATATCAGGACAAATAATTACTCTATATTTACCGAAGTATATAACATCATAACATGACAACATTTATAATATTTATCCAATACCTGGCATTGTATAATAATGCTATAGAAATAAGTTGTATCCTAAATTAATGTCATAATAATGGTTGTGAATAATGAAGTTGTTAATTTCTACTTTAATGAAAGCGAATGTTCAACTGCCGGAGCACGCAGTGAATTATAATTTTGTAAAATCACCTCTCAATCACCTTAATGATTATAATTTACATAAAATGGCCAAGAAACGTAATTATGCGTGAAATAAAATTCCGCGCACAGCCTGTGTACTACAAACATGTATCACATAATAACTTAATTATATTCCAATAAAAAATTTAATGGAGTAGGAACGCACCAACACAATTACACAACTTTGAAAAAAATGATAGAATATTTGTTCTATAACGAACGTAATTCTATATTCGAATTAGAAATTCAAATTGATCAATTTTTATCCCAATCAAAAGCAAATAACATGTTCGCCCGCTCACAAGCTGAAGATTATAACTCCAAAACATAATCTATAACAGATTATCCAATCACCTGGTCGCCTTTCGTAATTTTTTTCCGTAATTTATGTTCTCTTCGAAATTTGAATTTCATATTTAAACTTTTAAAATTCGCGCGCAATCGGACCACCGTCCGAGGCGTTCGTGAGCGAACGATTCTCATCGGTGATGAGAGGGACACGGCTATACGATATTGTGTATGAGGGAGGGAGAGGGAGGTATACGATGCATGGGTGGTCGAACCCCCCTCCCCCCGCATTCGATTATTGACCCCGCACCCCTCTCCATGCCCCCGCCGCGATCCTAAACACGCTGGGAGTTTCGAAAATTGAAACATCAAAACAATAACTAATCATCTTACTCAACTAGAACCCAATTATGGCCGCGGTTCGGACTACACGGTTATCAGAAAGAAATGGAAGATAAACAACTCTGTTTAAAAATGCATAGTAAAAATATTTAAATGTGTATTAGGTACCACCTCCTACACGTATTTAGGTATGTAGATGTAGGTACTTTATAGATTTTCGCAAATTTCAATAATTTCGTTTACGACTCTAACAAAATAGGCCTTTGTCAAAAAAAAAAATGGCTAATAAATTAAAATGAAAAATCACAAGACAATAGGTATTTTTAATATTGATTACTAAAAAAGCTGTTTATAGAATATTAAACTTTGACATTTTTAATTCCAGCTGAAAAGGTAAATCTGACGTCACGCAGTGCGCAGAGAGAGAGAGAGAAAGTGCTTTACTTCGAGTCCGTCTCTCTTTTTCTTACTAATACATTAGAAGCCACTATAATGGCGTTTTTGTGAAAGCAAATTCTATAAATAAAAATTATGAATGAAAATATTGATTTCAACACTTTTTAAATTGACGAAAAAAACTCAAACTTCAAACATTATGAATACCTATCCCAAAAGAGATAGAGAAGCTCTGGAAATTAATATATAAACCTCAACATATGTACAAGTTATACCACCTCTTAAAATGAATTTCTCTCCGCCTCGTGGTGTAATGGATAGTGCATTGTGCTATGTGTTTCCATGAGGTCGCTGGTTGGATTTCTGGAGGGGTTAATAAGAAATATTTACTTGAATGTGATTTTTCGTCGATATTAAATAAAAAAACAAAACAACTTTGAAGTAGCTTCCATTCAAAACAAAACACCTTGATAAAAAAACAACTAAATTTTAAAAATAAATAATTTAATTACATTCTTGTTAGAAAAATCTACTTTTCACAGTAAGTAAGAAACTTACTGGATTTTCATATAACTGATATAATCGGACGATTTTGATGTATAATAAAATAATTATATAATGCTTCTTTATTTTGTTTGTTTTATATACATTAAGTTAGGTACAATAGACTTTTATAATAAAGAAATAATAAGTGATTTGATATTCTACAATTACGACTAATTTTTAACAACATTTTGAATGTGTGAATGTACAAATACTTGAAGACAAATTACTGGATTTTACCCATGCTGGGCTAATATCAAACATTTTCGATATCCCAACAGAGACAGAGAAGCTCTGGAAACGAATTTGGAATATCTAGGCGTTTACAGGGCTTATGGACTTGACATTGACTGGATTTAGTAGCCACTTGATGTATTACTAGATTTTCAAGAGAAGTTATATAAAAATCCAGTATGTTTCTTACTGACTGTGAAAAGTAGATTTTTCTAACAAGAATATTTTTTTATTTTTTTTTTTTTTTTTATTTATAAAAATAACATTACATAGAAAAAAAAAAAAGAATTCTTTTTCTTTTTCAATCTAATGCTCCTAGGAGTTTTAACAATAAACTTATTTAGGGACAAAATAAAAAAACACATATAATTATTTACTTTAAAAATTTCGTTTGTTTTTTTTATCCAGGTGTTTTGTTTTGAATGGAAGCTACTTCGAAGTTATTTTGTTTTTGTATTTAATATCGACAAAAAATCACATTCAAGTAAATATTTCATATAGACCCCGTTAGAAATCCAACCAGCGACATCTTGGAAACACATAGCACAATGCACTATCCACTACACCACGAGGCGGAGAGAAATTCATTTTAAGAGGTGGTATAACTTGTACATGTGTTGAGGGCCACCCGGTACCTTAACCAGGGCTCCTAAATTTGGGCGGGTGATGATTGTTAGTTCAATATATAATAATTCCACATACTGCGACCCCCCGTGTACACTAACAGGGCCTCTCAGAATAAGGACGATGATAATAAAAAAATAAAGCAACAAATATTATTTTATATGCTAGTAGTTACATGTTTCTACGGAAACGATACAAATATGGTAATTACTGGCTTTATTTTTTATTGAAAAAATAAAGCCAGTTATTAGATTTTTTTTTAAATAACTTATTCTTCTTCTTCTTCTTCTTCGTCAGCCATTGTTCGTCCACTGCTGGACATAGGCCTCCTCCATATTGGTCCACTGCTTTCTGTCCTGGGCCTCGAGCTGCCATCAATCTGGATCCTGCAGTACTATTTATGTCATCTGTCCATCTTCTTGGTGGTCTTCCTACAGGTCTCCTTGCAGCTCTAGGTCTCCAGTTCAGCAGGCGCTTCGTCCATCGGTCCTCATTCTGGCGTGCCACATGTCCAGCCCATGTCCACTTCAGCTGGGAGAAAGCTTTTATGACGTCTATGACTCTAGTCCGTCTTCTTATCTCGTCGTTAGTGACATGGTCTCTTAAACTGATGCCGAGCATGCTTCGCTCCTATTAAATAACTTATTAGTTAAATTTGTGGCGGGAAACAATGATGTCACGCGCACGAAGATGACGACTGACGACGAACGCGTACGAACTGACACAAGAACCGAGCATCCGCGGAAAGATCCGGAGATCGACGAGAACCCTTTCGGCCGGCTACGTGATCGCACGCGTATCTACGGAATATTATTCCCGCCAACTTTCGAGAATTTCAAATCATTTTTATTTTAACCATTTTCACCATTCTTTTTCATCCACATTCCATTTAGTTAAGTTTTAGCATTCGTATTTAGTTTTTGTGAATAAACAAACATTATAAAACCTTAAGTACCTGTTTTATTCTCTCTCTCTGTGCACCCATATAAAATCTGGTATACTCACAAAATGTACTACTAAATTGGTGAACAACTAGGTGGCCAAAAATTAATTAAGTTAAGTTATTACAATCTAAATAACACATCACATAAATTAATTAAGAATTTCATTTGCAATCCCTTTTATTTGTATATTTTCTATATTTCAACATTTTTGCGGGCCCTCGTTTGGTAGGCCCTGCTACAGGGCGGTCCGTAAAATAAGTAATCATGCAGGAAGTGTTTAATGACCAGCCGTCCGCGTGCTTCGTTACTTTCGGTCAGGGTCCGCCCCCGGGCTGGGTCGGCTGGCGCTGATCGTACTATATTTCACCATCCGCCTTCCTTCCAAAATCCACAAGGGCCCTGACCTGTGAGAGATCTCTAACTAGAATGGCAGCCTTATTAGAAAAAAAGGGGGGAAGGTCTAATTAGAATTTGTGTCTCGTGGTGTAGTGGTTGACGCGTTGGGTTACCATGCATGAGGTCGCAGATCCGATTCCTTTGGGAGTCAAAATGAAAATTTGTTTTTATTATCACAACTATTTTACAATTGGGTTCTTTCCGATTTTTTATTTTTTATTTCAAAAAAAATATTGAAAAACTACAATATCAAGGGAATTTTTTTTTAATTTTTACGATGTCATATGAATTTTTTAGCGCGGTTTGAAATAGCGCTTTTTCAAATCGCTCGCAAAATCCTCCATTTAGCGCGCATTCGGTGTGACGTCACAGCAATATAGGCGCTCACTGCGGAATGAATTTCACGCCTTCCACGGTAGACGGCTATGACGTCATTAGCCAATAACGGGCGTTAAAAGTCACTCGCAATTTCGTGTTTTTAAAACATAAATTTATAAATGAAAACAACATTTTTGATCATTGTGTTTTATATCGTTGGAATTGTAAAAATATACTTTAAATATTTATAGCGTTTTCAAGGATATTCATTATATCTGGAAGAACCCTATTAAGTACCTTTTACCATCCACCTTCCTTACACGAGAGCCCCGACTCGCGAGACCAGCGAGAGACCTCTAGCTAATATATATATTTTTTAAATCGGAGTTACATTTTTTAACTTGCTAATGATGTACAAGGTTTATTATTTCAAATGAATTTACCTTCATCGACAATTTATATTGTACGAGTATTTGGATCAAGCGGGATACATCTGATGTGGACCCAAGGGAACTTATCCGCGTCTGTCTGCGATGGTGAGAAAACCACGGAAAACTCACCATGGAGAAGCCATAGTATTTATTTATCGATTTATTGACGGCACTTATTGCATTTTACAAAAAAAAAATATTGGCGGACATCAGCAATATTCCGATCGACTTGAAGGGTGCTCGGAATTTGGAGTGATAGGGATATTAGTAATTCTACCCCTTTTTTAGTCGTTAGTTACAACCACCTCCCGCCAACCGCAGCACAATTAATTGTAATATTGTACATGAAGATTTAAATAAATAATATTCATTAATATTAAAGTCCGAGAACAATTAAATAAATATATGAGTATCTACATAATTATAATATTATGTTGATATTTATTCACAGCGATCAAGTCCACGAAAGTGGCCTTTTGCGAAAACATCAGATTGTGCATACCCACCAAAGTTTACTTGCATTTGCAAAACTTTTCAGTGGCGGATCGTGACCGATTTGATTGCTTTAAATTTTCACTTGACGGTCTTAATAAATATATACAAATACTTATCTTGATTTAATTATTTAATGTCCTTTTTTAATTGTTTAATAATATTTTAATTGTCTTTCAAAATCTATTTTCAGAAACTGAATTTTAAAATGGGCGTGTTGAACCCCATTTCCAGGGATATTTTTTCTTTTTTGTACGTATGATGTGTTCTTAAAAATTGTGTTACTTTACTTAGGAAATATACATAATTCATACAATTTATAACAGTTAAACGTAATATAGAGAAATAAATAACATAGTAAGCTCTTAGATGTTCGAAGCACAAACTTTGTGAATCATTTTATTAACTTGAATAAATAAATAAAATTAAAAACTTTGTTTTTTGATTCACCTTTTTTTAAAAAGTGAATAAAAAATATTGTTTTATTAAAGTTTATAATTTTATTTGTTTATTCAAGGCTTATACTCTACCTAATTTATTTATGGTTGTCCTCAAAAATTCTACTTCCAAAAAAAATTGAAGTATTGGAGGTGAAAACCAATAAACTTATGAACCATCACGCCTTTTCTCCGAAGGGGTAGGCAGAGAGGATAGAACTCCACACCACTCTGTCCTGGCACAATTTCCTTGCTTTACTTTCGAGTACCTGTTGTACTTGTACCAATTAAATGATAATGAAAATATTTATAAAGTACTAACAAAAGCTGCTGCTTTACTATCATAATTTATTATTCATGCGCTATCCACCAATAAAATTGATGTAAGAAGTTCCCGGGAAAAAATAGAACAAAACTTAATTAAAACCAAAAAGTATTTTTTATCTGATTATTGCGCACTTTAGATTTCTCTCTGAGACAATTTGAATCCTCGAGAGTCCTTGAAACTAAGACGTTAAGCTAATCAAGATGTTTTACCGACCTTTACCGCGAAATAAAGGGCCTCAACATCTAGATATACATAAATATTTACGGAAAAAGAACCACGACGAGATCCTTTCATCGGTGAAAAGAAATTGGTGTATTTATTAAATTAGCCCTTATATTATGAAGACTTCCGCTTTGGTTGCAGTCTGGTAGACATTTCCGCTCTGGACAATGCAATAATAGCTGGTGTCTTTATTTCTGGAACATAAAATACAGCCCCTATCAATAGAGTGACTCGTATTATAGTCCTTCTCGAGTGGTTGTTAATTTAATATTCAAAAGTGGGCAATCTTTAGTAGACTCTTCAGACAACGGGCTAATGTCAAATTCTTTTATATTTTATTTTATTTTCTGAAAAGGAAATAAGGAAGGTTTTATTTTTGCTGAGAGAAAAAACACCGCTTTTAAATGCTTCACAACACCGCACTGATTAGATTGTACTAATATTTACTCCAACTACTACTTTCCCTATGGTGCATAGGGCACCGCATTGGTACACCAAGTGCAGTGTTTCTTGATCATTTTATTACATCAGGTCAAATGATCAGTCGTACGCTTCAGTACCAGTCTAAGGTGTCACGCGTGCAATATTAACATGAATAAATAAATATTTCATGGGAATCGAACCCGCGACCTCGTGCACGGTAGCCAAATACGCTACCACTATGCTACGAGGCGGACTAATATTTATTGAACAAAATAGTATTCCTGTTTATGTTTGCTTAGATTATATTATACTAGCATACTTTGCGGAATACTCCTAAAATGTATTCACATATATATAGGTATTTTGTAATTAATGTCTTCTATTTAAGTCACCAGTCATTACGAAAAAAACTGTTTATTTAAATATGTTAATACAAAATTAAGATGTCAGCTCTCCTCTTAAGGGTAATCTTTTAGAGAACTGTATTTACATATAGATAAAATTGCAGAATTTACTCCATACTAGTAAATTCACGCTTTTTCTTACATGCATCATACATATTGTTACAAAACTCGATGTACAAGCGGAAAACCAGTGAATCTAAATCATATTTGGAGTCGATTTTATAGTTTTTTTTGACCCATAGTTTTCGAGAAAATTGATTAAGAAGGTGATTTTTTTTGCAGATCAAATATAATTTATTAAGTCAAATTTATACTATTCATTTAGAAAATATAATAAAAAACCCAATTCTAATAAGAATTCACGCAATTTGACTTAATCTGCGGTACTTATGAAAGCTTTTGTGAGAAGATTTTTTTTTTTCAATCTAGATTCAAAAGTCATATTATGTACATATTCGACTCCAAATATGATGTAGATTCACCAGTTTTCGGGTTGTACCTAGAGTTTTGTTACACCATGTATAAATAATACTAGAAAATATTTCAAGAGTATGTTAAATTTAAAACTTTCTAGGATCTCTTAATCAACTAAATTTATATTACTTGTTTTGACTAATAAAATAAATAAAGCACGTGGATACATGTTGTTTTATAATATTTTGCACGTTTGTATGTAGGTACGTTCTGTTAAAAAAAAAACTTTTGAAAACAGGAGAAAACAGAAGACAGAAGTATAAAATATGGTGAATTCAAGGTGGTTATACTTACAACATTTTTAGATTTGTGAAGAAGAGTACCTACCAAGACAGAGGGTGTGGCGTTTTATTCTCTCTACCTACCAATTCGGAAAATTCATTTTATTAATAATCATAATGTAGGTGAATTTTGAAATATTTTTTAATTTTTTATGAAGTACCAAATTTTTTTTTTGGTGAAATAATTTCGTAAGTAAAATAAAAATCGGAACTAACTATACAAACTTCGGAAAATGGTGCTATTTTAATAAAACATGTATTTTTGTCTATGTGGATGTAAATACTCCGTACACAGTCAACACATTCACGAAGAAGGCAAAATATATCAACGAACGTTGCGTTGGTTGGTTAGATTGGCGACGCTAAGAAAGTTACTTTTAATAAAGTTAAAATAAATTGGAAAAAGCTTCCTGGAAATTGGCTCCAATCGATACTGTAAATTGACTTATACACTTAAACTGGACCCGAGTTCGAAATTTGATTATACTAACGAGCTGAGCCAATCAGATGGCGGGGAATGGGCAGAGCTCGCCAATTGGCCGTCCACGAAGTTCCAAGCAAACACTGAAATTTTCTAATAAATTGGCTATTCTAATCAGAGGTACCTACCTACCTATAGAAAACCTATTTCTGATGGCAAATTACTGGAATCATATCGGATCGTCAATTAAATTCTTCGGAGATACTACGTGGTCCAAAAAGACTAAGGGTCTATTCACACATATCTGTGACGTGACGTACCGTACCGTGTGGCCTTTTTCCGTGTTCCATATAGCCCAGATAGGCTCAGATTTCGCTCTTACTCGAACTAAATCTTAGGTTTTTTTGACGTGATAACGTATAATAAATCGATGAACGCCGGCTGCACACACGAAAAAGCATGACTCATTGTCACGTTCCGCCTGAGCCGAGTGTGCAAGCGAGAGCGCGGAACAAGCGATAGAGAGGCACGATCGGCCTAAGCGTTCGGTTAATGACGCATCTATCTCTCTTCCACTCCATCGGCCAATGCGTCCGAGTAGAAGGGAGACACACAAGAAGAAAAACAAACATTTTTTTTAATTTATGGAAAAAAATGTAATTTTCAATTAACTCCTGCTTTGTATTGTACAAAATAATGATAATTCAGTAATAATAATTTAATTCAATTCAATTTATATAAGGCTGTCAACGAAGGTACCTACTTTAAAATTTCATTTTAACGTTTAATTTTTCATGTAAAAACGTGTTTTTATCGATTGTGTAAAAGTTAACAACTGTAGATAATATTTGCTACCCTGACTAAAACATATGTAAATATCAAACATTAAAAAATATGTATATATTATAAAAACCGTAAATTTTGCACCTATTGCTTTTTTAAAAACTAACTAATTAACTACCCATCACGCCATTTCCCCGTAGGGGTAGCAGAGAGGATAGAACGCCATACCACTCTGTCCTGACAGACTTCCTTTGCTTCCTCTACATGCATACATCTTCTCATACGCTGATTATTCCGACTTTTCACATGTCCACTTTTGAGTACTTGAGTACTTCAAGTACTTTCAAGTACTTGACGTACTTGGCCATACCGTATCTTCCGCGGCTTCTACAGGCACACTTGCATTTAAACTTATTCATTGCTTTTTTATGTTTTTTAATTATTACAATCTTGGCGAATTCGCGAGTGTTTTGAAACTATAAGACTATTTGATGAATAAAATTTTATAAATCGTAGTTGTGCGAAATTCAATGAATACTGTAGTTGTCTTGACATTTTTAACATCAGACTACCCAATTTCAAATTAAAATTATTTGAAATCTTATAGACTGTAAAAGGTAATCCTAATCCTATTCCCAGTCATCTCCTTTTCCTTTTACCTATCCCCTATCATCCTATCCTTCCCTCATAACTCTTTATTTTAATTTCTTATATTTATTTTTTCTATCTACTTTGAATTGTATACATGTGAAAAACTATAATTGGTAATCATGCTTTTTTTTTGTATACTACGTTCATGTATCGATACTGTTGTTTTTCCTATAAATAAATAAATAAAAATAATAAAAAAAACTGACAAAAACATCTTTTTTGCCATTCTTTTTGTACATTTACAATTTATATTATATTTATATAGTTTTTATCTCTAAAAGCGCATCAAAATTTGAAAGCCAACCAATGAAAATAGTTTCAAACTACCTCATAGTGTTTGTTGGTTGACCTTCCCTGCAAATGGAGAAATCTGATCACAAAACAATCGAAATCAGACCGAGATTCATTGAGCTCCGAATCCGGAGGACATTGAGGAGGAATCTAATATTAGCTCAGTGAAGCATTACTCCTACTCTGACTTAACATAACTTAAACAATTAGAGCCGAGATTCACGTACACTATCGAGTTTCTCTCAATGGAAAACGTTAGGTTGTCATATCACAGGGTACCACGAAAATAATTAAATTTAGTATGAAGATTATGACCAGCAGATTATTGTGTCTATACTTTATCTTATCGTCAATTATCCTCACACATTGGATTGTTCCTCACCTATTATTGTATTCGAATTTATTGTCTGAAAAAAAAATTCCTGTAAAAGTAGGCGGGTAAAAATCATATTATTGCACTATATATATTGCATATTACATAAGGTGGAAATAAGCAAAACAAGAAAAGTTGGATTTATCAATGAGTCTTTGTGTATATCTTATAAATTCTGTTTGCCTAAAATACTAAATATTTTCTATTTTCATCTTTAAAGGCACTCTAACGACGAAAAATGTCATTGAACTCTATGATTTTTATTGTTACGTGATTATATCTTTTAAATTTATTATTTCTTGAACTCTTCTCTGGCCCAACACAAAAATACTTGTTACTAAATCTCTTCAAGCGTTTATTTTACTTTTGACACATGGGCGCCTAGAAAGTTCCGTAATTATTGACAGGCAACCATAGACCG
Source organism: Micrasema minimum (assembly GCA_022494985.1). Taxonomy (NCBI): domain Eukaryota; kingdom Metazoa; phylum Arthropoda; class Insecta; order Trichoptera; family Brachycentridae; genus Micrasema; species Micrasema minimum. Next base: position 50,601 of record JAGVSP010001572.1, read on the forward strand.
AAAAATGCAGTACTTCATGTTTTTTTCTTTACGATAGTGAAGCACATGTTCTTTAGCTCCGATATTTATCGATATCAATATTTATTGAGCCTACTTATGCAACGAGGATTATTCAATTTGATTTTTTCCATGAAAAAATGTAAAATGTGATTTAAATTAAAACCTTTTTGTTTTTTTTTCTTTGTTTGTCGCGACACAGAATTTCTCAATTTACATTACGACAATAAAATAGTCCTATGCATATTTGGGTTTTCTGTGGCTCCTGCACCCGATGACAAACTCCAATTAAGGAGTTTATCGGGACTGTATTTAAAGTTTCTTTTGTAAAGAAATTATGTTTTTTTGTAATATTTTCAATTGAATAAAGACTGTTAAAAAATTTTTTACGACAGCGCTTTCGTAATATAAACTTCGCTTTAAACGTCTGGGTATGTTTATAAACTACAAAATGTTATATGCAAAAATAAAATATAAATGTGTTAAATTGATTAAAACTTCTTCATAAATAAACTCGATTTTTTTGAGAAATCGATTCGGTAACGCATTAGGACATCCCTAATCGATACATAATCGAGCTGTCAAAAGTTAAATAAACGCTTGGAGTTGGTATAATGCTTAGCACTCAAGAATTGAAAATATAAATTCAATTATTACTTTAAGTCGTATGATCATGTTTTTCTTATGAATCTACGGGACAAAGTATTTTTCCTCGCCACCACGAAAGCCACCGTGTTTCAAGTGCAGGAGTGTAGAAATGTCCTGTAGTGCTCCCCCTCCCCCCTGGCGGCCAATTGCCCAACTAATCTGACCATCAACATTCCGCCCTCCACGGGATGTAGCCCCCCCCCCACCCTCCCCACCCCCTCCCACCACACAACCGTCGCGATCTGACCGGCAAACAACAGAATTGAGGATCTCTAACCTAACCTTGTTTTCCCCGGGGGGATGCGGGGTCAATCGTAAACAAGGCAGAGTGTAAATTTAATTAAATTACTTGTAATTATATAAAAAATTCACAAAATCTGAAATTTCTCTACATATTTAGTTGTTTGTGTAAAATGACATTTTTGCTACATTTATCAAGCAGCTATCCATATCTCAAAAAGTTCCTAAAGTCAATAAATCAAAGTGTTATGCGTCGAATTGTTTTTTTTTGTTTTTTTTTTGTTTATTTAATATTTATTTATTTAATACATTATCGAATCAAATTTACAAAGCTCAATATCACAATAGTTATACAATATAACCATAACGCTATACCTCGCCAATAAAAAAGGAAAGCTATTGTGCTTGGTGAGGGAGGTTATGCTAAAATATACATAATATAAGTAGTAATCATAGTATGGTAAATATAGGTAAAATAAGGTAAAATAGTAAGTAGTAAATATAAGTAGTACAACTAGGTAAAATATAAGTAGTATAAATATAAGTACCTAATGATCATAGTAAGGTAAATTAAAAAATAAATCTACGTACTAGATATGCAAAATAAACAATTATGTAAGCAAAAAATGGTGATTATGGTTGTTTGAAATAAATGTGTTTTTTTAGTTTAAATTTAAATTTCTTAAGGACATTAATAATTTTTAGTTCATTGGGCAATTCATTAAAATACACGATTGATTAAAATTATTATTATTAATTATTCATGAAATACCACGTAATACCCAGTAAAAGTTATAATACTTGTTATTTTATGATTATTATTCATTCTATTTATATTCTTTAATGTTAGTCACAGCCCCAAGTCTCCCCAATCTCCTCGTATATGACGGGTCAGTTTACCCTTCCGACATTTCGCTTGCAGTATGGGGTATGTTTATTGTTTATCCTCATTTGGTCCTTCGAGCCGGACTCGTATTGACGAACATCCCCACAGGGTTAAGTTGGTAACTTAATTGTTCGGAATTTGTGTCAGGATGTACTGTTATACAGTTCGTTACGCTATTTACCCCGGACTGACCAAACTCTAGTTGTTTGGGGGACATTGATAGCATCAGAAGAGAGCAATTGTAGGATTATCTATGCTTTCCTACCTTTATACGAAAATACACAAGTCAACTTATTCTTGTTCATTAAAAAGTTCGCTATAAAAACATTTTGCGTTTACTCAAATCCTTTGAACAGGTTTTCACCCTTGAAGGTCATAAAATCACTATTAATCTAGGTATTATAATATCTGTAAATACTTCTTCGTTTCTGTTATGATGTTAATAACTTTTTGATTACTAATGTATAATACAAATACAAAATTTCACTCTATTTATTCGTGTTAATTTTTCAACTAACCACGATTTTCCTGAAAACAAATATAATTTGAAAAAATTTACGCAAAAATGTTCAAGATATCTAGTTTTTGTTTCGTCAAAATTTTTTTTTTCTTTAATTAATGGAAGTGCATGTTTGTATATACTTATCTTCAAGATCCTCATTTGAAGCTTTCAGCATCCTCCACCGTTAATCACTTTGTTTCAAATCACTTTTAATTATGTGTGTTCATTGTACATAATATATAAGATTATCTTCAGAATCCTTTACTGTCCTCCGCTACTTCCCTAAAAGGATCACTCTGCAGATACAAAGGCTTTTCACTGATTGAAGAACAGACTCCTTGATGATTGTCATTGATTGAGTGATCGGTTAATGATTTTATCTGCTGTTTCAATATATTTTGCTTAATTGATAAAACCAATTGAATTTCGATTAGGGATACTTTGGAGTTAGTTGATTGATATGGCATTGAATATAAACATTTCGAAAAATAGTATTTACACGTACATTATCAATTTATTTTCATACATTGAATTGTTGACAGCTATTTGGCACTTAAATCTCTTGAAAATAAAGACGTCAAAATAATTTCGAAAAATGAGCAAGGGAAACTAAAGAAGGAAAAAATCGTTCTTGTGTGTATTAAAAAGCTTAAAGCTCTATTTCTTCAACTTATTTGATTTTCACTGCCAAGATTTTCGAAGATGTCTACAAACTACGCCAAAATGTTTAGTCTAATTTTTATTCTCTTTCCTCCTGTTTAATGAAAATGAACCAACTTTTTTACTAATATAATAATATGGCGTTCCCACTGTCAAACTTAATAGATCCCCTCTCCTTAATTTTTTGTCATCTCTAGATGGATCTTTATTGTTTGATATGTTTGCTGTTTTTCAACGGAATTGGGTTCTTCCCGATTTTTTATTTTTTATTAAAAAAAATTGATTGAATAATTACAATATCAAGGGAATTTTTAAAAAAAATTTGCGATGTCATATGAATAGCGCTTTTTCAAATCCTTCATTTGGTGCGCATGCGGTGTGACGTCACAGCAATATAGGCGCTCACTTCGTAATGAAATTCACTCCTTTCATGGTGGACGGGTATGACGTCATTAACCAATAACGGGCGTTAAAAATCATTCGTATTTTCGTGTTTTTAGAACATAAATTTATAAATGAAAACAACATTTTTGATCATTGTGTTTTATATCGTTGGAATTGTAAAAATATACTTTAACGTTTTTAAGAATATTCGTGTTATCGGGAAGAACCCTATTGTTTTTTAGTATTAACATCAATAAATAACTAGACAAAATGATTTCGTTACTTTCGTTGAAATTGTATTGGTACCAGGGGTACATGCGGACAGAGGAGATTAGCGAGGGCAAACTCCGTGCAGCGATGTCACCGGTCAATCGGTAGTACAGTTAGCAGGCAGGTAAAGTTTAATCGCCTTGATTACAAAGGTCTACCGCGGCCGTAAGAGTTGATGATTCGGATCCAGGAACATCTCGAGAGGCAGCCGTAAATTGGTTTTAATTGTGCGCGGGCAGGACAGGGCGCGACATGGCGGCTTCCATCACGGCCCAGCCGGCAGCGGGTGACGAGTTATGTGGACTGCGCGCGAGGTACATGCGAGTGACTGACTGGTGATGGTGGTCCGTTTACCTCCTCGGGTATTATGCGCTCCTGGTAGTGAGAGCGGAAATAAGAAAGGAAAAATCAATTGTGTTTTCCGAAATCCTTATGGATACTATTTTGGAAGTTGTCATATAATACGGAGACATGTTATAGCATGAAGAATAACAACTTTCTAACCATTTTCTGATGCATGGATGTATGATAGTGTATGTAATGTATGCATGTTAATGTATGTAATATTTTGGGTCTCAATCTTACGATTCTGGAAAATCCCTTTTTTTAAAAAAAAAATAAATCTACGATTTGCTCATACTTTTTCCAAAAAAGCCTAGTGGGGATTCGAACCGACGATCTCTGGACCACCACCCATTCATTCTGAAATTTAAAAATCACTCCAAAACAGAATCGAATTGTAGCAGGGTGTTCATTGAATTATTTTACAATGCCAAAGGGTGATATTACAATTTTTCATGACTGTACGACTTAACAAGAAAGTTACTTAAAAAAATAAATAGGTAAATGCAAAGAAATGTACGGATTGGGAAAAAAAAACGCGAATTTGGAAATATTTCAAATGAAAGATTTGCGAATCGCGAACTTTTGGTCCAAGTCGACGTCGAATTACAGCCTCTTCATTTTTAACATTAAAAATTAATTGCCTTCAATATAAATCAATACATTTGAAAATAAATACAAGATTTAGGTTTATGAATTTTCTTAATGAATACAGTAGTGATGCGGGTAACGGAAGTACTGCTGACGACAAGGGACGCGGCAAATCAATCTTGCTCCTTATCCCTTCTCTCCGCATGAGTCGCTTGGTCAATCCATCGAACATGTCCATTTGCGTACATGCTCGCCTTTGTTACCCGCCCGCCCGTTACCCCGCTCATCTCATGGGCTCCTGGTACCCCGATACCCTGATACCCTGATACCCTGATACCCTGATACCTGGAGATCCGTCAAATTAGCGAGCTTTTGTTTAATGAATTAAAGGCCACACCACAGAAGCGAGCAAAAAAGCGATTTTTTAATTATTTTTTTTTGTTAGAAAAAAAGGTGATAGAGAAATAAATGATGCATAAAACAATGCAATTTTTTGGTAATATACTTAAATATATGCCCAAAAAATGCTCGAAAAACGTTTTTTTTGGTCAATACTACTACTACTTCTACTTTCCCTTATCCGCGCCCAATGGTGCATAGGGCACTGCATCGATACACCAAGTGCAGTGATTCTAGATCATTTTATTAGGTACATGAAGGTAAGATGATCAGTCATACGCATCAGTGCCAGTCATGAATATTCAGTACACATGAAATATTCATATGAAAATCACACGTAGGTACCTAAATAAATATTTCATGTTGACCCCCTACGGGAATCGAACCCGCGACCTCATACACGGTAGCCAAATGCGCTAGCATTATACTACGAGGCGGGCTCAATGTGTTTATTTAAACCTCTTCTAAAATCTAATAGGCTTGTGACCCATCTAATAGTAATAACTAACTAACTAACCATCACGCCCTTTCTCCGTAGGGGTAGGCAGAGAGGATAGAACGCCATACCACTCTATCCTGACAGACTTCCTTTGCTTCCTCTACATTCATACATCTTTTCATGCACATACGCCGATTATTCCAACTTTTCACATGACCACTTTCAAGTACTTAACGTACTTGGTCATGCCATGACTTTCTCGGCCTTCCGCGGCTTCTACATCCAAGCACACTTGCATTTAAACTTCTTTTAGCCGTTCCTTCATCACTCATTCGCTCCACATGACCAAACCTTCGTAAAAGCCCTTTCCTAATTTTGTCGATAATGCTTATCTCAGCCTTGCACTCTGATCTAATTTCGACATTTGTACACCTATCATACATAGTCTTACCACACACTCGCCTGAGAGATCGCATGTCAACAGCATTCAGTCTACTAATAGTAATCAGTTTATAAATCTGATAAATTAATAAGCGTGAAACGATCATTTAAATTTTGGGTTTTGCAAGATTTGCGATCGTTGACGACACTGATCGCATAACAATGTTTATATAAAACTCTAACTTCAAATTATCGTATCTTGTTTATTAATTATTTGATCTACAAACGGATACCACCGATGGTTTTGTGATTTTACTTTTATTTCTATACTAAGTACTTTCCCTAATCCGCACCCAACTGCAATTCTTACATTCACGAAAAACACGACAGGTCCACGTCCCGTGGCTCCGATGTAAGCTGACAACGGATTGTCAGCAGTGGTTGTCCAAGACGTCGGTAATCTGATGCAAGCTGGCTTGGTAAAGGCTTCGGGAGATATCTATAGTATATGGCCCAGCCAGCCGAAACGCCTTCGCCTGACGACATTTGACTGTAATGGTTACTGCGTCCGTTGCCTCACATCCGTATTTTATTTTGTTTATTACAAAGTCACACCACCTCACACCAAGAATTCTTCTGAAACACCTAAGCACGAGTGTTCAATATTTTTGAGAAGAAAAAAAAATGACATTATTTTAGTTTAAATCACGTCGTCTGAATTAAACGAAAGGTGAGTCGATCTCGGATGTAGCGATGTTAAGTCCTGGCAGGCGCGCTGACCGCTCGGCCGTCGCCATAAATCTCCTGGCGACACGACCAGGACACCAGGAGCTAATGACAGGGAAGAGTGATGGTAGAGAATGCTTGGAATTGTCGACGATGGAAACAAAATAAACAATCTTTCTTAAATATACATAGTTAATTATATACCTAGGTATTATTTAAAGTTTTAGATTTGTAAGTGCATTACATATTTCAAACAGTGAGAGGTTATTTTGGATTGGGAAATCGGAAGATTGGAATAGAAGAAAATGGGAAGATTTTTTATTAATTAACAACATATATTAACAATATAAAGTATTCAGAACATTATTAAAGTCAACAAAAGAATATCATCATCATTATCATCATACCATATCCGTTCCCTATGTGTAGCATATGGATTCCACAAACTGCCTCCAGGCCAAGTCCACGTTCCGCAGCTGTGACTGCCGACGAGTTGTCAACAGTGGACGACCAGGACGCGACCAGAACACCAGAACCCGATGCCTTGTAAAACAGGCAAGCATAGTTAAGGCTGCCGGGAGGCATACTTAGTATATCTGTCAAATAAGTACCCGGAAATTCTCATTTTAAATTTTCCCTCTGAGAATATTTCAAAAAAAAATTTTTCCCAGGTTGGCACAACTGTCAGCCACTATTCTGTGAATTTTTATTGCTATGTGTCATTTAGTTTGGTTACGGCGTCATTAGGAACAAGTCAACCTTTTTGTGTGCGTTGCGATTTTTACTATGGATAAAAATATCGAACAAAGAGTTTGTGTGAAATTTTGTGTTTCAAACGAAATGTCTTGTGCCAAAACGTTGGAAATGTTGAAAAAAACATTTGGTGATTCAACCATGTCGAAAACTCAAGTTTACGATTGGTATAAATCGTTCAAAGAGGGGCGAGAAGAAGTGAACGATTTGCCACGTTCAGGACGGCCTTCGACCTCTTCAACTGAAGAAAACGTCGACAAAATAAAGGAAATGGTGCTCGAAAATCGTCATTATAGTTTGCGAGAGATAGCCCAAGAAATGAACATGTCTCATGAGACCGCTCGTCATATTTTGGTTGATGTTTTGGGTATGCGGAAAGTCGCAGCGCGATTGGTGCCAAAAGATCTGAATTGTCTTCAAAAAGTGAATCGCAGTAAGGTGGCTGAAGACATGCTTGAACGCGTAAATTTCGATCCAACGTTCATCGAACGCATCATAACTGGTGACGAGACATGGGTTTTCGAGTACGACATGCAAACAAGTCAACAATCATCAGAATGGCGCACCAAAAATGAGCCGAAACCGAAAAAACCGCGCCGAAGCAAATCGAAAATCAAGGTGATGCTGACCGTTTTCTTCGATATTCGTGGTGTTGTTCATTCGGAATTTTTACCGGAGGGCCAAACCGTCAATAAAGAATATTATCTTTTAGCAGTTTGTGGAATCCATATGCTCCACATAGGGAGCGGATATGGTATGATGATGATGATTTTTTAAAACTGTAAGTACTTTTATCAATTTGAGTTTTTTTTATAAAGCACCCTCTTCAAATCACATAAATTGTATCACTTGAGGAAATATTAATTTTATTACATTTCATATCCACAATACAAAACATCCCTCTGTACACAAAACACCCCGCTATACAACTATACATACTTTACAATATCCTCAGAATTTCAGAATTCTTCTGTTAAAAATGTGCTCTATAGTAGAAATATGGCCCTCAGATCACACAGCTCAGCTCGGACCTCACTTATTTCACCCCATAAAACCAAATTCCGGGGTTGTCCACTTGTATTAATCAAAATTCCCCTAATTTTTTCCCGCGGGTTTTTTCCCCGGGAAAATAGCGTCCCCCGCGGAGATGTTAATGTTTTTATTAATAATACCGCCATTAGGGATGAATTGCGCCGGAAGTTGTAAAGAAGAGATTTGTAATGCGCGCGCAGCGGCGCTGGCGGCGCTTCCGGTGTCTTCAGTTTGGAGGGAAAAAATGCATTTGCATCCTTATTCAGTTCTATTGTTATTATAATTGTTATTACCATTACAGACACGAGGTTTTAGCTTTTTCCCACATTTTACTTTGTGATCAATATTATTAATCATATTCCAACTTCGCACGGATTTTTAACAGAATGTCGAGGCACGTAATTTAAATTATTGTAATAATGTAATAATGTAAATAATGTACCTCTAAAAATATGGTTTATTCCATTTCATTTCTATGTTATGCTCCTAAAATATCTTTCAAATAATAGGCAGCTGAAACAAAATAGAGACGCTTTTATCGATAGCTAAAATATCTCAAATTATTTTTACAGTTGCAACATCTGAAAAAAACGTACTTACCAGTTTGAAGCTCTTTGTGAAACCCAGCCAATGACAGGTCATTAAGCCCTGTAAACGCCTAGATATCCATATTCCTTTCCAAACTTCTCGCCTCTGTTGAGATGTCAAGTCCTTATCTTTTAAAACTTCCAGGAATACTTGTTACCTAAAAGTTCACTATTATAATGTATTATAAGAAAGAAAGATAGCAGGTTATCGCTCTGATTCCTATATTAAATCACAATCACACATAATACATAAATTGCTTTACATTAAACATAAAAATATTAACAATTGTATTTAGATACAGAAATTCCAACTCGTATCACGAAGCGTTTAACAAAATTAAACCTAAAATTTATCCCTTTTGGGAATCGAAAGCATTGTTTTACCAAAATCACCCGAACAATCAATTTGGAGGAAAACAATCTACTACTCTTCAATTCAAGTCAACATTCTCTAGTATCAACATTCTCATCACATCCCTCTTTACTGTGTTCTGTATAGCCATACCCACCCCTCGGTAACGCATCAAGTTTACGGCCATTTAAGGTTTAAATTTGAAAGTTATTTATTGTCCGTAGGGTGTAGGGTGGTGCGCTATGACTTTGAACTATTGGGGTGTACAGTCAAATGTTTTTATTGCGATTAAATCATCGAAAGATGATTCGCAAGGGGTGAATTAAACTGTCACCATGTCGGATTACATGACAAAGCACTAATCAATTGTAATGACTCTATCGAAAAGATAAAATGCTTTTAATAATTCGTTTGCCATCACATTACAGTTTATTTAGTGCGGGGAAACTAAGTCTCGAGACAAATTTAATAAAATAACTACATTTTCATATTTTTATGCCTGTCATCCTTTATTTCTCTTTTCCGTCAATTGCTTGTTTTGTACATGGTGCCAACTGCTAACATTCTCAACACTTGAAAGGTTCAACGCTTTAACGTTTTCCTAGTTCTTATTTGTTTTGAAAGCTATTTCAAAAGAAGAAAGTGATTGTAAGAAAATCTAAAAAGTGTTCAGCTGGCTACAGACATGGGCGCCATTGCGCCAACATCGATGAAGGGGATAGATTTCTGAAAAGTACATCCGAATAGATCCATAGAAAAAGATGCCATAAGTGATTTTCGCCAACGATGGCCAAGTCAGTAGGAGCCAAAAATACTAGTCTTACTACATACGATATGATCCTAGTTTTTATTGATTACTGTTGTAGAACAATCTTCATAGTAACATTTTGTGCATAATTATTCAAAAAGATTACATTTATTAGGCAGATAGAAAAGTGTCTATCAATGTTTACAATAAGTAAATATCGTCAGTAAGCCTCCATTGTACATAATATATTATGTAAGTTGTGTTTTTCTTATGGTTTTTCCGTACATTATGTTACATTCGCCCTACAAAACGTTGGGAATTACTTGTATTAGGTACTTGGGGAAAATATATTCTCGTACTAGAATATTGCGTGGTCGTTGCGCGTTGGGTGGGTGACGTAGCTGGTATCGCACTGTCGATGCGCCAGGACCACATCTCAATGGGTGACATTTTTATAGTTTACGGACGTTACATCGTCATTACTGTAAGTGGCGCCCTCCGCACAACACTATTGGTGGTGCAGATCACCGGGTGGACTGGAAATAACTTATTCATGTTGTAAACAAACCGTTGTATTTTAAATTGTTATTAAATTACAATTCTATGCAGTTTGTACGAGTAGCTTCGTTCGCTAAGGCAAGTCATAATAATCTTTCATATTTTTATTATAAATGTGAATACGTTAAAGCACCTTGAAAATTATTATCAATAGATTAATAATCCAAACGTTAAACCAATTTTAAAAACAAAAACAAAAAAAATTGATTTATGTATTTTGATTCACATTTATCATTTTGCATAGATACACTGCACTTGGCGTACCGATGCAGTGCCCTATGCACCATTGGGTGCGTATAACGGAGAGTAGTAGTAATAGATTTATTACCAATGCTATACATTGTACCTACTGTTATTCTAAAATCTTCTTTCGCCACGTTCGCTCCTATGTGGAGCATGTGGACATCACTAGATCCCTCCAGGAGGCCCTGTCACCAGCCAGCTCTCTCGCCTCCTCCCGCGTCAGGCCCGCATCCATCAGCTCCGCCGAATACATCCGTAGGATGATCATCGACGGTCTGCCAGGACGGCGGGATCCTGCAGGCGTAAAGAAGAGGCAGCTCGGGTTCAGGCTCTCCCAAGGCATCCGGAGTACATGCTCAAGGCAGGCCCAACGCCGCATCTTCACGACTCCAGTCATTGGAGGTTGCTGCGTCCGTTCCCGAACTTTGGTTATGAAGTCAAACCACCTAATGCCTAGAATCCTTCTCAGACACTTGTTCTTACAATCCTAAAATCGCTCTCATTTAATTTAATTTAACTGTGTTGTTATTAATTATTAATTACTAGTTAAATAAATTCACAATATTATGAATCACTTCATTATTTAAAAAATATATACAAAATAGAATTTGAAGATAATTTTTTAATAAAACTAAAGTTGAGGAGTGATTATTGAGCTTCACAGATGAATTTATTTCTAATTTTTTTATGAACTCAGATTGTGAATAGTTGATACGTTTCACTAATGCATTCACTTGTGACAAATATCAAATAATTTTGGTGGTATGACTTGTCTAATCACCCTGTAAACGAACCCTTACAAACATCCCCATTGATTCTGCAGAAAGCAACCCCCAGTAGACTATTACAGGCGACATAGGTAATGTGTACAACTACTAGAAATACGTAAATGAATAATATTTTCTAGGATTTACAAGATGGGATTGAATATTACGTAAATATTATATGCGCAATTACATGTTTATGTTTAAAGATCATACGAATTCATAAACATAGATACGTACCTGATTTAAAAAAATCGTTAATATTCCTACATATCCAAAATTAAACCGTTGTGAGTACTTTACAAAAGTAAATTGTCATGTTTTTTTTGTTCTCCTTGAAGATTCATCAGACATAAAAATGTCGTACAGGCAATATAGGCAACACTATGTACATACCTACCTACGTAATCCATAAAAATATATCACAATAAATGAGTTAGTCAATTCAGAGAACTTAATACGCAAGTCATTAAAATTTCATTTACTGGGTGATTTTAATGATTTATCGTCAATCCGTCAATATATGTACATTAAATATGGGAGATAATATGACTTAGAGCACATTCTGAAATAGTCGATAATAACGTATTTTAAAGATACTAAACAGAAATAATAACTTTGATTATAAAAAAAGCAAGAAAAATAAAAATCCATAAAATTTTTTAATATTTAATTTTTATGTTATCACAATAATTATTATTATTTTATATTAGAGATTAGATGACCGAGATCGAAATGTCCTAAAAACAAAAACTCACCCACATTTAATGCAAATCGTCGATATTTTCCGGATGTAAAAATGCATATATGTTGGTAAACTAATTATGAAAGGGAGGAGACCGCTGATTTATCTCCCAGGCTTACCCCCTCTCCCCCTTAGCCGCAAAATTTCAAATTCAAATTAAGAAAAGAACCCTTGACAATTCTTTATTTAGGAATTTGGATTCCTGGTCACCGCCAGGAATTAGCATACTGAAGTTTACTGAAGTCTGGTGGCGGTTGGATACAAAATGTTTTCCCTCCAAATGTTCCCTCACTATGGAAATCTTTTGTCTCGTCTTGTACAAGATTATAAATTCAAATTCCTTCCTGTCGAATATTTTGATTTGATTCTCCTTAGATTATGCAATTTTAAAAATGAACTTTGGAAAATGGCTCCCGGGAATTTCCGACTTGAAATTACAATATTGAGAAATCCAAATAATTATTCAATTGAATTTTCCAGTACCTATTATTGATTAAATTGGTATATTTTTATGGAACTTTTAAAATGCAATAAAATGGTATATTTTATGGAACTTTTGAAAATGCAATAAAACACGAGTAACATAATTATTTATTTATTATATTTCACATTTTTTATATGATCACAATAATGGGATGGCGACTCAATCAGTAGAGACCCATGCCAATCATATGGCCCCGACTCACTAGATAGTCCGTGTCGAGTCAGGGCATTGTAGTATTATACATAACACATTGTAGTACTAAACATTATTGAAAATATTTACATAATTAGTAGTATAATAGAACCATGTTTGGATTTCACAAATTTAGAATTTACAAAAACAATATTTTTGCATATCAAATTTTAATAATTATTTTTTTGCAGGCATTTTCAATATATACTTACACGACCCATTAGACTTATCCAACTAACGACACCGACCCTGTATTTGGAGAAGTCGGTTAATAAATTTGGTTTGTGTGTCCATTTGGTTATATATCTTAGGTCTAGATGCATATCGAACTGTTTGCTTCAGTATATTCACACCTAGTTCTCCCATATGTTTCACTGTTGCATAGTTTACGCCCAAACTGTGAAAGCGGGCACCCGGCGCGGCAAGGCGTCGCGCGTCGGGCCCTCCCGAATTTTCGCCTAATTTTCTCTGTCATAAACATGCATCATTCGAGGTAACATACCTACGTCATGATATCATTTTTTATGCTTTTCTAAAAAAAGATACAAAATATTATTTTTAAGTGTGTTTGAGCTTTACTTTGTTGGTGAAATAGTATCATAATAGTAAATAGATCATAAGGTTTTAATATTTGAAAACAATTCATTATTAAGTGGCACCATCTTCACAAGTAAAAACTACATACCATGACTATTATATTATTAAAATATTGATTTGAACATAATACCAGAAAATCGAAGCAAACTACTAGTTTTCACTTCCTTGAAAATTTGATAGATAACCTAACTTATTTTAACTAAAACACGTCACACGCACATCGTATCAAAATGAATTATTAACTTTCTGCCACACGTGTGAATACAAACTCCCATCACTATTTTCTACACTCCATTCAGCGTTACCACTTGACAGTCAAGAGTATGCTCTGGTCAATGGCGCCCATACTTTCCTTAACCCCACCTCCCGCGGCAGCAGGGTTGTAACAAGACAAACACTTGCACCGCCCAGCCTTATCATTTCCTGCATTGTCCTAAAGGGCGTCAACTTCAACACAGAACCAATAATTTAAGGCATAGACCACTCTCTACACTAGCTCTGAAGGGTTCATTACAATACAATATAATATGTACAATGTATAAATACATACTACCTACTAACTACTATTTTTTCTATTATCCGCACCCAATGGTGCATAGGGGACTGCATTTGTACACCGAGTGCAGTGCATATTTAATCTTAATCATTTGTTACAGGAAGGCAAGATGATCAGTGTTACGCTTCAGCACCAGACCAAGGTATGGTAGCCATGGTGGAAGCCCGATTCGCTATCCACTACGCCACAAGGCAAATATACACTCACATCAACATTTTATATTTGAACAGAGTCGAGGTCTAGCGGTGGAGTCGAGGGTTCCAAATTGGAATCTCTAGGTTTGGATTCTAAATTGGAATCTCTAGGTTTGGATTTCAAATTGGAATCTCTAGGTTGGGATTCCAAATTGGAATCTCTAGGTATGGATTTCAAATTGGAATCTCTAGGTTGGGACTTAGGTTGGGATTCCAAATTGGAATCTCTAGGTTTGGATTCCAAATTGGAATCTCTAGGTTTGGATTCCAAATTGGAATCTCTAGGTTGGGATTCCAAATTGGAATCTCTAGGTTTGAATCCTACTCCGACGCAAACTTGTTTCCTGCTTTCTGGCACAATTATTTCCGGCTATTCGACAGCAGCCTGAAAATTGAAATATTTGAGTAACTAAATCATAAGAACTAATACCTAAAAATAAGGAAAGTGTAAAATCTAAAATGTATACCTATTTCGTGTTTGCAGGAATCATAAAATTTGTATGTTTAAAATTCGTTTATTCAAAACCTAATCCACCGTCACTTATTTCCTACTTTCTGGCATATTTATTTCCGAAAATAGTTTGAAAGTAGCCTGCACATTTAAATACAGAATAGAAATCTGATAGGTACTGTATTTTTTTGCTCGTAAAAAGCCATTAAATTTAATAATGACACATTGAAAATATGGTTTAGTTAACCTTTAATATATATGTGCACTAAAATCGCCATATTTTTTAGTTAATATATTTATATTTTTTAGTTAATATATTTATATTTTTCATATGATGTATCTACGTAGTGTGGGGTGTATGTAGGTGTAGGGTGACCGTTCATTACGAGGACAGTTGAGCCGCAGTCAGTAGTGAGTGAATACAGTCACATTTGCACTTGTGTCGCAAACTTCATCTGAATTTTCATGGTCTCCATTCAGCTGATGTTTCCGCGGTACATTCCGATGAAGTGTTGGGAGTAACATCCCTGGACGCAATCTAACAACCCTTTTGGTAAAGGTTCGTCTTCACCGTACACATTTTATTTACAAACAACTCTTTTTTATCTTTTTTTTTCATAAAACCTAATCTTTTTTTTTGCATACATTGGTCCCGCAAAACCAAGGCTTGTCTGTGGGTTACATTACAAAGTTTTTATTTAATTTTTAAATTTTGTTACATACTTACATTGATTTCAGTAAATCTGCATAAAAAAAGGTTAATAATTTTTCAACCTTTTTTAAATTAAAAAAATTATAATCATACATATATTTTTTTTTTTCACCTCAACAGACCAAGGAGGTCCAATTACAGAGGGGAACAACACCGCAATCATTCAGACTTGAGAAAAAACACAATTTTTTACTTTATCACTTTCTTATGATAGGTTTTTTTAATGTGTTTTTTTTCTTTTTTAAATATTTTTTGTCACTTATTTCTTGTAGTATTAAATTAAAGAATTTTGGTATTACGCTTCTAAGGTTCGGTCTCCGCACTGCCAGATAGATCACTAAAATCTTTTTAATTTACCTACTGGAAAATTTTTTTATACAAATATTTTAATCTCCCAATTTTTTCATTAAATGCACGTTTTGCTTTTTTGCCAACCAAAATCTATTTTAATTTTCATTTCTTTGGTCAAATATGCACGGACGAATATTTTTTAAAAAAACAAAACTCAAAAAGGTTAAAAATAAATATTCTAACAACCCAAATACACTACATGTAAAATGCATTTTTTTTTTGATAAAAATAGTATTTAGGTAATTACCTATATATATTCTCATCTTTTTTTTGTTGGACTTAACGGCGTAGACAAATTTAGAGCAACGCGCAATGTATGATTTCAAAAATTGTTTATTTTAATGTTTGTGTCCCTTATTCTGTGTACCTAGCTTAAACATTCTTGTAACTGATTAAAAACGAATTGTTTTGCTAGTTTATACGGATACCAAGAGGGTTACCAACTATAATAATAACTACTACGAATACTACTATGAAGTACCTAATAAATCAAGGAAATAATATATTATTATTAGAAATAAGAAAAAAACTTTACTCCCTTTTTGACCACACAAACTGGTGAACAGATTTTTTAATTTTTTTTATTATTTAACAGACTCCTTAAGTTTACGAGCGATTGTAGATCGAGAGTTAAATAATTGGTTCTGTAATATTTTTCAAACTTTTTACAAGTTACTTTTTAGAAATTTTTGAAATAAAAAAGTCTTTAAATAATAATAATCGCAACTTAATAAATAATCAAATAAATAATATTTCCTACAGCCCCCTTCTTAACTTAAAAATATCTAATCCATAAAAATAAAAAGTCATAAATTACCCACCCATCCATTCATCTCTCAACCTTAGACAAACAATAGACCTGACCATTGAACATATGCACTGACACAACTTACTTCATTATCCAATTTCATTCATTCTTGTACCCTTGACAAAGAGACACGTGTTGTTTCGAAACCGGTCGGGAGTTTTAATAAAAAAATATTAAAAAAGTAGTTAAAAACAAAGTGTTTTCATTTAAATAGTTTATAATGAATAACTACAAAGTGAGTGCTTCCAACATTAATTTCATATTTTTACAAGTCGTTTGAACGCACCTTTAGAGATCCCAGGATTGACACTTGGATGTGAGACCGAGATCAAAAAGATAAGTCACAAAACATCCAATTTGGTTCCGGACACACTCCCTGAAGTGGGGTGACACTTCGCCCTCGCGAGGGCTGCCTGAACGTTTACCCTGCATCAGCCATCAGCCATCAGCCATCAGCCGCGCAGTTAGCACGTATCCACTCGTGTAACTTTACAACATGGAAATTAATGTAAACACAGACCCTCGGAAACTAGAAAATACCATTTTCTGTTTAATGTTTCTGCTGTACGTAATACGCATTGGGCGTATTTTGGTGTGTGTACTTACGTAGTCATTTATGATCGACACTAGTAGGTACATATTATTGTAATCAAAACAAAAACTATTTTGTTTTTTTATATTTGTTTCTTTCTGCGTCATCAGTTTGGAATTCCAAAGATTATTTGTATTTATTATGTAGGCAGTTACTATTCATATTAGTTTTGCTTCTAACAATTTGACGGAATATCGGCGGAACAAGCATTTTTTTCTATCTGCTATCTGCTAAAACACTTCATTTATCTCTTTTTTCCCCCCGAAAATTACCGTAAACTAACAAACTAACCATTCTTAGAGCCGAGACAGTGATAGGGGCAATGAAAGCATTTGGTCGCGTATTTAACTTAATTTTCTTCCGCTTTTTCCAGTTAAAACTGAATCTATTAAATTTCGCGGATTAGCTTTAAAAAATCGGAAGAGTTGTGCTGGACTGAAAAAAAGACTCGATAGTCTTTAAAACAGTCTAGGGAAAGGGTGGGGCTTTCACTAACTAACCATTCCTTTGAAGGCATAGGCGATAGAACGCCATACCATTCTGTCCTGGTGCCCTATGCTGAACTAAAAGTCACCTGCGACACATCGGAATAGTGAGTGATCTGCAGTACAAGATCACTCTCCATTCTGAAGTGTCGCATGCGATATTCCCACTTCCGACTTTTGCGACATCCGTGTCATGTATTCTTCATCGACTTCTGCCTCCAGGTACACTCGTATTTCAATTTTTTTAAGCCATTCATATAATGGATACCTATTTGTTAGATATATCACCTCATAAAAGTTGGAAGACAAACTGTAGTAACCTTCTTAAAAATGATAAAACAATTATTTATAGATACCTGTTCATAACAATAGCATGAAGAGCATCATTATTAACGGGCATATGTTGTGGTTTATACTACCAACAAATGTTTGATTCCCTTGTAAAATTGTTTTATTTAGTTGAAATCTGTGATGAAACATTTAACCCTCAATTCCAACCCTTTTACAGAGTCTTTTATTTCCATCCCGGTCATCAACACCCCATTAGAGTACCGGGTGGCCGAGCACAAGTGTCCAGTGTCCACTGTCCGTGTACCGAGTACCGAGTGCCCGCCGAGAAGTGTCCGCATAAATATTTACAGGCCACAAAGTGAATTATGATTCAAACAAATTCAGCTCCCATGTTATGATTGACTTTACCCCAATGACGTTCAGCCGAAAAATAAGAATTTTCGGATGACATGGGTTCCTTAATTAAGTGATGCTTTACATTAAGATGCTATTACTTTATTGTAGGTGAAGGTAACAACCAGGAGGTTAAACTATAATAATAATAACATGGAGAGAAAATAAACTGAAATAGAGGATGCTTCATTCACCAAAGGAAAATAAATCATAACTACAAAGAAATTACCTAATTATATTTGAATATCGTATGTTTTGACAGCGTAAACATGTATGCGGTGCCGTCAAACTAATTTTAAATATGTTTTGGTTAAATTTTGAACCACGCTTTATGGAGAAATAAGTTTTCTCTTTTCTGTCATATTTAATCGTATTACATAGAAAGTTTGTGGAGTTCATATGCTCCACATCGGGAGCGAATATGGTATGATGATGATGACTTCGTTATTTTTTAATATGTATTAGGTACTGTAGCGTATGGGCTACCACGATTTGAGGGCTCTGCTACCCAGTGCGGCTTCCTGGCGTAAGCAGGAAGCCAACTTCCTACATTCCAAAGGTAAAAGACCTAAGGCAGGGAAGTAGGAGCGCACACTGCGCCAACTGATAAGTCAACTCTAATAGTCCTAAAAAGGACTTTCACACCCGGCCCGAGTGGAAATAGAAGAGTGAAGACAGTCGGCTAGCAGAACCACTAGCGAAGATCCGAGGGAGAGCGCTGATTCCAGCGCGGTGGAGAGAGAAATAAAACACGTGGTGCTTTTCAATGCTCAGAATGGGACTGACTTTAATTAGACGGGATTCCCCTATTTATACTAATTCGGCCGGGTGGCGCCGAGTGGCGCGGGCGCTCGGGGTAAAAGGCAAACACAGTCGCGCGAGAGCAGTATGTCGCTGCGGGGCTCCCAGACGATGCCGAGCACCATCTCGGTGATCACATTTTCACCGATGGCGATTCCTGTTCCGGTTCCTTCCTCTTGCTCTGGGCGCCAAGGTGTTGAGGGCGCCGGCGAGTCCGACCCTTATGTCCAAGAAGTCGAGCCATGCAGCCAGATCGTGCACGGTGGCCTTTGTCATCTTATTATAGTGCCGGATCCAATCCCATTTCAAGTAATTGGGAAGCTTGGCAACCAGCACGTTCACAATCTGTGGGTAGGCCAGATAACAGGGGTCCAGGTCTTCGACGATAGTGATCACCTTGCGTACCGTTGTCACGAAGTCCATCACTGCCTCCACAGATGTATCTTCCAGCAGGCGTGGAAGGGAGTAGGCGTCGTCCAGGGCTCGGTTCACGAGAAGCTCTGGGCTGCCAATGTAGCGCGCGCGTCCAGTGAGCGCGCGACGCAGTCGCCCGATGTTGTCAGCGTCGCCCGAGTCCCCAGGCGCCCGCGCAGGCGCTGAATGTCTACCCTGCTCGTAGGAAGGCTCGACCGCGCCCATCAGGCGTAGTGGCGCGGGACTTCCTTCGGATGTGTGCTGCGGTGCGGCTCTCTCGGCCGCATGCAGCGGTTCTAGGCCTCTGTCGGCCGTGTGCAGCGGTGCTGGGCCTCCCTCGGCCATGTGCAGCTGTGCGGAGCCTCTATTCACCTTCTGAAGCCTAGCGGCGCCTCTGTCCGCCGTGTGTAGCGGTGCGGGGCCTTTTTCCCTACTGGGAAAGGAAGTGGCTGCCCTCGACGGTTCACTATGGTTGCCTGTCGGCAGGTGTGCATTGGGAGCTCTATCATAGCACGTTGTTGTGTTGGCTGGCTGGATTGGGTGGCTCCTGGTGTCCCATTCCCTCGCCGGGCCGTAGTAACTAGCGGACCCTACATAGGCGCCTTCGACCGGGGGCTTCCGGACCTCCCGATGCCTGTCTGGCTCGTAGTATCCTGTGATTCCTCTTCTGTAGGCGTCCAGGTCGTGGCGTGGGGGTCCTCTGGCACCCGGTTCATAGTAACCGGTAGGTGCCGGAGCGTAGACTCTGTCGTAGGCGGTTGCACTGTGGTACGGGGGTCCTCTGACGTCACCGTTTCGCACCGGTTCGTAGTAGCCGGTCGGCGCGGTGGCAGGACCCGTGGCGTAGGTAGCGCGGTCAGATGGCAGCCCTCTGGCGTAGCCGTCTCGCACCGGCGCGTTGTCAGCAACAGGCGGTGCGGTGTAGTCCGCAGCGAAGGTAGCGCGGTTAGATGGGAACTCTCTGGCGTAACCATCTCGTACCGGCGCGTTGTAGGCGGCCGGCGTTGCAGTGTAGTCCCTGGCGTAAAACATGGAAGGCGCGGCAGCATCTCTGCCGTCCCTGTGTAGCCAATGCTTGTCGTGGCTGGTGGCAGCTGGAGCTAGACTATCCCCTAGATCCTGTCTAGAGTGTGTGCCGTGCGCACGTGGGTGACCCGGTGTAGCTGCGCGGTGCGCTGAAGAGAACTCCGGAACTGCACGATGATCGGCAGCGCCCGGCGCGTCTGACATCCTTCGGGATGTCGGGCGTGTGGCGGCCTCGTCGCGTTCCGCGGCGTTAACGGCTCTCAAGGCTTCAACACAGGCGTCCAAGTCAACGGCCTGCCTCTCGTTCTCCGCAGCGAGGTGATCCGATCGCCGCCTCAATGTAGCGAGAGAGGCATGGCTCGATGCGGATGTCTCCTCGTCCGAATCCTGCTGCTGGTGCTCCCTGCCAGCGGTGCAAGATCCCGAGCGCGTCGAGATGGGCGATGGTGTCTTCGGCATGACCACTGGAGCCACAGCAAAGATCCGGCTCAAAGGGCCAATTGTAGCGTGTAGCCTTCGGGCTGCGGGCTACCACGATTTGCGGGCTCTGCTACCCAGTGCGGCTTCCTGGCGTAGCCAACTTCCCACAATCCAAAGGTAAAAGACCTAGGGCAGGGAAGTAGGAGCGCGTACACTGCGCCGACTGATAAGTCAACTCTAATAGTCCTGAAAAGGACTTTCACACCCGGCCCGAGTGGAAATAGAAGAGCGAAGACAGTCGGCTAGCAGAACCACTAGCGAAGATCCGAGGGAGAGCGCTGATTCCAGCGCGGTGGAGAAAGAAATAAAACACGTAATGCTCGTTCAACGCTCAGAATGAGACTGACTTTATTCTGAGACGGATTTCCCCTATTTATATACTAAAACAGCCGAGTGCCGTCGAGTGGCGTGGGCGCTCGGGGGCGGTGAAGCGGTGGGGGGGGATGCGCTAGTCACACGCGTTCCCATCAGCTTCAGCGCAGCCCCCGCAAACGTAAAAGGCGAACACAGTCGCGCGCCCGCGCCATAACAATCTTGACCGCCGGACCGACAACATATAATAAAATAATACAGAATATAGAGGTCCTTTTTAGGACCGCAACGTTGCGTGGCGATTTGTCCTTCACACATATGATAACTTGAAATACAAATACAAAGGTCCTTTTTAGGACTGGAACGTTTTGAGGCGAGTTGTCCTGCACAGGTACACATTTCTTTTAAATTGATCGATGCTGTCGCCCTCTTGACTTAACTTCACTTGGAAACTTTGGCCCTGCAATTTGCTTATGCATTTGCAACAGCAAGAATTTAAAGTCCTGCATAAAATAGCGTGACTGACAGAGAGTCCCCAAGGACTCTAAAACAGTAGCGGGTGGAGGTGGGACGATCCCTCAGTGCACAGGTACCTAATTTATTGTAATCGGAAAAACAAAAAAACAAGAATAAGTGCAAATGAATCTGAATGTTATAGAAATTATATCTCTCCTGAAAATGTGCGATAAGCCACAATAATATTATGGCAAAATTAGGGCAATAGGCGAAGATTGATATTTACTGATTACAAGGATGCCAAGATGGTTTGAGCATATGCAATGGGTGAGCGACAGAAAATGATGTTTGATGTTTAATAAAATATATTATTGTTTCATCGAGACACTCAGATTATTATAATTTTTAAGATTGTTATTTAAATACAAAAGAAATAAAACCAACCTTTCATCTCACAAGACCAGGGAAGTTATATATACCTAGGTATAGGTATCTTATTTTCCTGATGTCAACTGGTCATCGATGCAACTTTATATTTTTTTTTGTATCTTTTTTAAATACTTGGAACCATTGGAAAAATTGTTGAAATGCTTTTCAAGCCAGTGAAAGTTATTTTTAACAACAATCCTAGGTTTGTAGTTAAAATTAGTGATGGGAATTCAAAAACCAAAATTGTAAATATCAGCGATTACCTTGTTATGTATGAGAAAAAGTAGATTTGAAGTAGGTACATGGGTAATAATTTTTTTTGTTTTCCAAAAAAGGTTGTTTTTAGAGTTGACTCTCTTTTGTTCCCGGGGTGCGATAAAGTACCTACCTATACCTATAGTTAGCAGAAAAACAAATTACAATAACATAGTAAAGCCACACTTTTAAACTATTCTAAGCACTTTTATAATATTATAGTTTAGTACGGGATAAATAAATAACGAATAATTCTTTAAACGAATTTTCCACAGTTAAGTGGTGCAAATTTCCAAGAAAAACTATATTAATGCACGCTTTGAAAGAATGCCACCACACTTAGAAAAAACTTCCACTCACACCTGCGTACTGTACATGAATAATACATATACTATTACCAATACAGTGCTAATTTCTTTGAAGTAATGGAACCTGTCATTAACCGCGATTAAGTAGTGACTCGGAGGGGCCTGAAACTACATTGTCGTCTCTCTCTCGCTAATTAATTATTAAGGGGGGAGAGAGGAGAGTGGCGCGATGTGTGAACACGCTGGGGGGTGTCGCCTAACCCATAACAGGATATTTCACGATATAAGTTTGTAAAAGCTCAAGTTTTTTAGTGTTTCGAGAGACGCCCTTAAGTACAGAATGGGAAAAAAAATATATTTTTATTTTATAATTTATGAAAAACATTTTCAAAATAAGTGTTTTATTGCCGTAGATATAAAAAAAAAACTAATCAATAAGTATTTAATTTTTCAAAGATTTTTTTTGTGATTTTAAAATATATATATATATTTCTCTCTCTCTTTTATGAATCTATGTATTAAGGGTAGTGATCACGTGATCATGCTTGACTTTAGACAAAGCTCACCTGTGAACGATCTCCCTCCGCCTGGAGTGTGCCGCTCTACAGGCTGCTCAGTCTAGTACAATTCAATGACCCATTGACCAAGCCCCATCATATTTTTAAAAATAATTATAATCCCAATAAAGTGCTTTCATTAAATATATTTTTATGAGTTTAAGAAAACGCCTGCTTAACTGGGGACCTAGAGCTGCAAGGTGACCCGTAGGAAGACCACCAAGACGATGGACAGACGACATAAAAAGTACTGCAGGATCCAGATGGCAGCTTGAGGCCCAGGACGAATGCAATGGACCAATATGAGGGAGGCCTATTATGTCCAGCAGTGGACAAACAATGGCTGATAAAGAAGAAGAAGAAGATAAGAGTTCGAAAACATCATAGTTCAATTCTTTTGTTGCAATATGATCCAATGTACTGGATAGGCAAAACATTAAATTTTACTAGTGTAGATACCTACTAAGGTATAGCCACAGTGCGTATTTTTTTAATGACTGCTTTTATCATGCACCGTGTACTTAATTATGTACTACAAGTAGTACTTATACCTGCTGGTGCATCCTTGTATGCAAAATTCATATGCTGTTTTAATCCCGAATCGTATCACATGTGGATGAGGGACTTTTACGAACATACCAGTCCGTATATATAAGAGTATGTGTGTCTGAGTGTTTATACATAGAAAGGTTTTACACAAAAATTACCTAGGCCTCGTTTAGACGGGTAATGTGATGAATACAAATAAACATTACGCATATAAGAAATAAAATATTATTCTTATGTGCGTAGCATCTTAGAGTTTAGTTCTCCAATATGGTCTCCACAATACGGCGTTCATAGAAATCGTATCGAACACATTCAAAATGTGTTTCTTAAGCAACTGAATTATAGAAATCATGTTACCTTTTCAAGCAATACTGAGTCTGCTATGTATCACAAAATCTCCAGAACTA
This sequence comes from Micrasema minimum, assembly GCA_022494985.1. Lineage (NCBI taxonomy): Eukaryota > Metazoa > Arthropoda > Insecta > Trichoptera > Brachycentridae > Micrasema > Micrasema minimum. Next base: position 74,948 of record JAGVSP010001572.1, read on the forward strand.
CATGAAAAATAGTGTTCTTAGGAGAATCTTGAGTACTTATAATGACGGTTTTGGCGATGTTGACATTTTCTGCTGTAGTTATAAGGATCAAGTTATTCGTACTTCCTTGAGCTTGCGGACGGCTGCTTAGTCTGCAATTTGCTCCTAGTAGTTTCGTCTTATATTTAGTGTAGGATGTAGAGGGTCTGGAGGGGTTGCGGATTGTTGGTTTTGCGGGTTCAGGTATTAATGGATGATTTAGTTGTTGTGATTGCAGCGGAGTATGTTGGTAGTACTGAAGCTGTATATATTTACTATCACTTTTTGTTAATGTTTTTTGTCCATATGCTTATAAACATACTGCAAATTTTTTGAGAACTGTTCATTGGCTACTGTTTTTTTATTCTTACTATGTATATAAATTATTGAAAAAGCTGTATGTTCTCTCTAATAAATAAATAAATAAATAAATAAAAACTTAACAATTATTCTCGTAGTCGTCATGTGAAAAGTCGGAATAATCGGCGTGCGTGCATGAGAAGTTATATGAATGTGCAGGAAGTAAGGGAAGCGTGCCAGGACTGAGTGGTGTGGCGTTCTATCCTTTCTGCCCACTGCTGCGGAGAAATCGCGTGACGGTTAGTGGGATAGTTTTGAAATATCCAATTTAGAGGATGAAAATGAAGAAACAGAAGGCAAACTCCATATATAAACCGTGGACCGTGGATTACATGCGTCAGCATCCATCTAAACCAGACCTTTTAATGCAAATTCATTATGAGAATCTACTACTGCTTCCCTTATCCGCAATCCGCACCCAATGGCGCATAGGGGACTGGATTGGTACACCAATATCAGTGAATCTTGATTATTTGCTACCTGTAGGCAAAATGATCAGTCTTACGCTTCACCTCCAGTCCAAGGTATCACGCATGAAATATTAATATGAAAATTATACGTCAATAAATATTTCAGGTTGACCCCATGTAGCCCAAAGTACGAGTATAGAAGAAAAGTAAGCTAAATTTCCATAGAGATATTTATATCAGTGCATTGGGGATTTTAAAACTGTGTAAAGAAGAAATAGATTGCATGTTTATGCGGAAGTCGTAGAAAAATCACATTAATTGGGTTCTTTCCGATTTTTTATTTTTGATTTCAAAAAATTTATTGAAAAATTACAATATCAAGGGAATTTTTTTTTAATTTTTACAATGTCTTATGAATTTTCTAGCGCGGTTTGAAATAGCACTTTTTCAAATCGCTCGCAAAATCACGCCTTTCACGGTGGACGGGAATGACGTCATTAGCCAATAACGGGCGTTAAAAATCATTCGTATTTTCGTGTTTTTAAAACATACATTTATAAATGAAAACAAAATGTTTGATCATTGTGTTTTATATCGTTGGTTGGAATTGTAAAAATATACTTTAAATATTTATAACGTTTTCAAGGATATTCATGCTATCGGGAAGAACCCTATTTATGTATAAATATATGAATAATAAAAAAAATGATTATATTTTATATGCTATCGTTTGTCGTTATTGTATAGAAAAAATCAGAGGTTCATTTTCAGGCGTAGTTTTGCTTGTAAAGAACATTCCAGTTATCCGTGTTAGACATTTTTTGCATTTTTACCTAAAATTTCGAAAAGTGACATCCCTGATATCGATACGTCAATTTGAAATTTATTAAACAGTGGAATCGGCAATGAGGCGGGGGCGGGGGTAGAGGTGGGGGTGGCAAAAACAAATGACATTATGTCCCGTCCCCCGTCCGATTACAAACATCGCGTGCCGGAGTAGGTGTACCTAGTGGAGACTGGCTACCCCGCGCTGACACTTATTTACATTGATGCGGGGCGAGTAGCCAACTGTGCAGGTAGGTACTTGTGGCTGCCATACACTCTTCCTCTACACCCCGGACTACTGTTATTATAATTGAATAATGCTTGTCTTGTCCATCTTTAAGTCAAAGGTGCTTAAAGGTTTTTTTGATTTTAAGTTTTTGTTTTACGTGGGACCTCAAATTAAATTTCAGGGCCTTCTCCCCCTCAACTCAACATTTACTTTATCTTCGAGAGTCGACAAGAGCGAGATTATGGGTGCCTTTCTCGAGTTATCATGTTTTAATATTTCTCTTCTCGGCCACTAAGTTGACGTACCCATTCAGGGGGAATGAATGTTCGGTAGTGTGGCCCATATTATATATATTAAAAATTTCAAAACTAGTTTACATGTCTGGGCACCCACAATTTTTTTTATCAGTGGTAAAACAAGTATTCAGGTAAAGTTTGAAGCTAATATTCTAATTGGAAGACAATGCTCAAAGGTATGTAATATTAAGAAAAAATATGAAAAAAATCTGGCATTTCGAGGGTTGTTCTACATTAAGTACAACTACCTGGGAAGTAGTAAATTAGTTTTATTTCATAGTATAATATTGATGATGAATGTTAACTAATTAAATCTAGATATTGATTCTAAATCTTTGACACCTATCAAGAATATAGAGTCCGCTTGACGTGTTATAGTAGATGACAAAGCCATATTTTCACAAAAAGTCCAAAATAATCACTTGAATAAAAGCACTCCTCACAAACAACCACTGATAGTTCTAATTTTTTCAACTCTTTAACAGATAGTTCTAATTTTTTTCAACTCTCTTTTTTATTTATTTTGGAAAATTACAACAATTTTAAAACCTTGGAGACGTTGAGCATAGCCTTTTATTCCACCTAAGACATTGAAATTTTAGCACTTAACTACTATCAACTGGTTTACGGAAATTTTGTGCGCGGACATTTGGCCGAAACACATTTCACCGAAGACAGTTCGCCGACAAGACATTTCACCGACGGGCTATTTCTTCGACACAGCATTTCGCCGACAAGCATTTGATCGCCGAGCACTTCATCGACTAATCAATTCACCGACTACCATTTGTACGCCAGGAGAGTACAGTCCGCCAAATATTTATTCTACAGATGTTATTCAGCGCGGAAAAAAATACTTACGTCCTTACGGAGTTAACTGCTCAGTATTAATTTATGATTCTTATTAGAAATTTTGTATTTCATAAAAATTTCGGGGTAAGAGATGATTTTTTTTTAAGAAGCGCAATATTTAAATAAAAATAATTTACATTGAAGTGGAACCCAAATTTCCACAAAAAAAAATTCTTGTATAAAAAGCATTTTATTAAATAAACGTTCTTATTTAATGAATAAGATACAAAATATTTTGATTGCGTTCTGTTAAAAAAATAAATTATTCATATATGTACATATACCATATCATCATCATCATCATCATACCATAATCCGCTCCCTATGTGAAGCATATGGATTTCACAAACTGCCTTCTAGCCAAGCAATCGGCCGCCAGCTCCCGCGCATCCTCCTAAGTCAAGTCCACGTCCCGCAGCTCTGACGCAAACTGCCGGCGAATTACCAACAGTGGACGTCCAGGACGCTAGGAACCTGATGCCCTTGTAAAATAGGCAAGCATGGTTAAGGCTCTCGGGAGGCATACGAAGTATATGGCCTAGCCAGTAGATACCACGGGCTGCTGTGTCCGTCGCCTCACTTCTGTGTTCCTTGCAAAGTCAAACCACCGCACACCTAATATTCTTCTAAGACACCTATTCTCAAAACTCAGAAGTCTGGTATTTTGGGCCCTGGTTAGGTGCCATGATTCGCAGTCATAGACGAGAACAGGTGTGATGCAGGCGTTATAAAGGCGGAATTTTGTTTTAGCCGAGTAAACATCCGATATCCAGACAGCTTTCATACTGTTCAATGCGGCGCTTGCTACTCCAAGCCGTAATCCCAGTTCTTTCTGAATGCCACCATTTTTCTGTCAAGTACCTATTACCTAGCTACATAAATGAAATTTTTTATTTCTAGGAATAGTAACATTACTAAAATATTGAAACAACGCGTGTAACTTTTTCAAGGGATATTTATACACACTAAATTATTGAAATTGAAACAAAAATAGTGAACAATAGGGATAGTACAAAACTTTAAATTGAAACAAGTAGTTTGTAATATTATTGCTAAGTTGTGAGTATAGTATGTGTGTCGGTAAACGTGGTACACGTGGTCTGGCCTATTGTTTGTTTATGGTAGAGGGATGAATAGATGGGTAATTTTGTAATTTACGACGTTTTTTAGCTATAAGTGTGATATTGCACCCATTAACACTACTCACCCATAGTAAAAAACGTATTCATTTCTCAATCTTACACAAACAATAGACCTGACCACATGTACAGAATACTATAAACTATAATCGCTTGGCAATAATAAAACCTCTTATTCCAATTTTTCTATTGTATACCATCCCTTGAAAAAAGAGAAATGCCGTGTTTCGGAATCCCGAGTCATTTTTAAAAGCAAAGTAGCGATACGAATAAGTCAACAATCGGCAGTACTCCGTACGTCACTAAATGTACCAATGAACTATGGTCGAGCGAGTATTATTTATTTTAATTTTTTTGTCATTGTCCTCCTGTCATTGAATTAATTTAATTTAGTTTTTTTACTATTTTTATTGTTTAATTATTAATATGTTCAAATTTTCATTGTATAATATATACATGTACTATTTCAGTTCAACACGGGGTTAGACCTAAAACTGAAATATAAACATTCCAAACTGCAAAAAATATTAATGTAATGAAACGATAAATAAATACATATGATAATATTTTTAATGTGGTACCTTGGACTGGCACTGAAGCGTAAGATGAATCTTTTTTTAATTTTTATCATTACCTACTGAATAACGCCTTTTTCGTATAAAATATACCTCAAAGGAGCCATAATTACTGAACTTATATTACTTTCATAATTTATAAAATTATCCGGAATCATTGCACTTGGTGAAGATACCCATTCAATTCGTGAATACCTACACCATTCAAGTAGATTACGTATTAAATTACTAACTGTTTGAAAATTATTATTTTTTTAAATGCACAATAGTACTTCGTGTTAATAATAAAAAATTATGTTAATAACTTCTTATTTCAAAATTATATGCCATGGATTATGACTGTTAAATTTCACATGGAAAATCAATCTAAAAAATAACGAACTCATGATGTAAACAACCCGAAAACTGATGAATCTACATCATATTTGGAGTCGAATGTGTTATATGAATCTGAGCTTGTAATTTTTTTTTCTTCTACCTACCGCAGAATAAAGAAAATTGCACAAATACTTATTAAAATTGTGGTTTTGATTTTCTTTTCTTTATGGATACTATTAATTTGACTAAATAAATAATATTTAATAGAGAATTTTAAAAATTTATCGAAAAAAAATCAACTTCTCATATAACAATACACTTATATTGTAGTCAATAAAAAAATTGTATTTATTTGATAACTTTTTGGCAAATCTTTCTACTCAAATAATTGGTATCCTTTTTTTAAAAACCTTTTCGGTCCCTCTCTTTGAAGCTTTACAGAAGAACCAGCAGTATTCAGCGAAAACATGCAGGTACCTTATGAAATTTACTATACTAGAATGTATTTATAGTACCAAAGTACCTACCAAATTTATGATATCTCCATAAATAAAAACCTTTGCTAAAAATATAGGGTAGGCATATATTAAGAAAGTACTTAGGACTTAAGAGACATACGTCCAGCAATGAAGCGTATGACTGATCTTCTTGTCTTAAAATGCAATGAGTGCACTTTGTTTAGGTACAAAAAAATCATTTAACCATTATAGTCGGATAAAAAAGAAAGAGATAGATAAATCAATTTTTTTAAATAATTTTTTTTAAAAGTGGTAAGAAATCAAATTATAGGTTATAATAAAAAACTAAATCATTTTGCAGTCTTAAATGCAGTTCTTAAATGTCGAATAAAATTTTTCAGATAATTAATCTAAAAATAAGAACTATTATTTTTTCCTATCCTGACCTAAGGGCGCATAAGGCACTGCTTTTGGTACACCAAGAGAGTGATCTTGATCTTTTTATTATGCCATAATGCATATTTAAATATTCTTATTATGTCTCCCGAAACAACCTAAATACCCGTATTTTCGATCCTAGTAAATCATGAAATAACCGATGGCAACCCCTATAATGACATGAAGCCAAGATGATCAGTCTTACGCTTCAGCGCCAGTTCATATATTGTGTGAAATATTTTTTTATGAAATATATTTTTTTTAATGAAGAGTGGTATTCCAGATTCGGATACAAAGGTATCTTAAAAATTAAAACCTTTTAAACCTATCTTAAAATTCTCATCAAAAACACTGGGACCGTATGGTATGCTAGTAGCTTGCGACCCGAGCAAAGGGCCCTTTTTCTCCTTCTATTTATCAAACATTATTTTTATAGATTTGGTAATTCTTAATCTAAAGCAGAAAAAAATATGCATTTCTTAATTTCTCTTTTGCATTTCGTAAAAAGAAACATTTGGGTTTTATGATATACTCGCCTCATATCATAGTGGTAGCGAATTTTTGGCTACCGTGCATAAGGTCGCAGGTTCGATTCCCGTAGGGGGTCAACATGAAATATTTATTTACATGTAATTTTCAATTCAATATTTCATGTTTGATACCTTGGACTGGTACTGAAGCGTAGGGACTGATCATCTTGCCTTTATGTGATAAAAAGCGACCAAGATACGCCATAAGCACCATATGGTGCGAATATGGGAAAGTATAATGATATACTTACTCAATATTTAAATTTTGTGGCTGTTTTCAAATGGTCGGAAATAACTGTGCCAGAAAGCAGGGAACCAGTTGTGCTGGAGTGAGATTCGAACCTAGAGATTCTAATCAGGAATCCTCGAATCTACCTCTCGCCTGCCATCAGTACTGAACGATGCAGCTAGACTTATTTTTGGAATCTCTAAGTTCGACCATATCACTCCACATGCACTGGCTGTGCTTTCCGCAAAAAGTAGAATACAAACCGTTCCCTTATCCGTACCCTAAAGTACACAGGCCACTCCATTGGTGAATTAAGTGCAGTGTATGTACATAGATAATTTATTACATGAAGGCAAGCCGATCTTACACTTTAGAACCAGTCCAAGGTATCACATATCGCACCCCCGGGAACAAAAGAGAGTCAACTTACTCTAAAAACTACCTTTTTGGGAAATGGCTAAAAACACTAACTTTTTTGTTTCTTAATTTTTTCTCAATTTTTTTGGTTGTAATTTCTACGACATCTGTCGCAAAGGTTTAAGAGCTTTTATGGTAAAAACCCACCAAAAAAGTACAAAACCTCTATTTTTCTAAATTTTGAGTTGTCTCTCTTTAAATGCCGGGGTGCGATATAATATATAAATATAGGTAGCCCATCGTGATACGAAGTGGATAAAAAAATAATATTCATTTATTTTATATACATATTTTACATACATAGATATGATTCACCCATTTGAAAAAACTCTTAGTTAAGGAGTTATCATTAAAGCAAATTATGATTTGTCTTTGCAATTTATTGAAATCAATTGCTCGTCAATGACTCTTGTGCCAAATTACAAGAAATTCGTCTTGCGATCATAGGTTTACGGTCAATATTGTTTTATTTTATAACATGGTTAATGGTTAGTAGGTATTGTATATTTATTATCCAGCAATTCTTGCAAAATCGTTTTTTAAGTGAAAATTGGCACGACTTGACTTGTTATCGGGAAAAATATTTATGCAACGCAAAACAATACATATCCATTAAAATGTTTTTACCAAGATATTTAAAAAAAAAGATGTTCCTAAAAAAAGGAATAGAAAGAACCACCATTGTATTAAACATGAAGTCAAAGCGGCATGGGCCATGCAGTGGTAGTTTATGGTTCGGATAGGTATAAGGCAATAAAAAATCACAAAAAATGCAACGGTTGCAACAGATCCGTTTACAGGCTTTATGATGACCTTGGTACAAACGTATCAAAATACAAGATTGTTTACGTATTTCATTTTTAAAAATTTAAATCGAAAAATAAGCAAAGAGATGCAAAGCTTATCAATTATGGATAAAGTGCATCAATGTAAATTTTTCATGTTCTAATTCTAATTTATACTAAAAGCACGAAAATTCTTTGAAATACCACACAGTGTAGATTCGTAGTATAAAAGGGGGCTAGATCCTCAATCATCCATGCGCTTTGAAGCTGCAAGATGGAAGCCTTCTACTTAGTGTGAAAATCAGTTACAAAAACTTTTTTACCTACTTCTCATAATTTTACATAATTTTGTAACTTATAATTAAAATCTGTTTAAGATATTTCTAATCAGAGGCTAGAATTCTTCAACCGTCTATGCGCTTGGTAGCTGCAGGACGAGTTGAGATCTAGCCTCTTTCTGTACAGCGCTCTTGTGGCGATTTTTCTAATAATAATAATAATAATGTAGTAAAGTCGAGTTTATTGGTAAAACAAACAAATGTGTAGGTACCTACATACCTAATTTATGAATAGTGAATTATCGTGATTATTGGTTGATTTGATATGATGAATAGGTAAATAGGTATATTGTATAAGCAGAAGGCAACCTTAGCGAGATAAAGGTATTTGTTTTATTTTTTTAATCCTCACCTTTCTTTCTCCTATATTATGCAACTAATGGTGTGTATATTTTTTTAGCATTCAATTACAAAAACGGGCTAGGCATAAAAAGCGGCGGCGTTTTCCATTCATTTTTTTTTTAATTTTTAATTTCGCACAAAAAATATCGCATTTGGTTTGCTAAAACGGACCAAAACTAACTAACTAACAATTACGCCATTTCCCCGAAACGATAGTTAAAAAGGTTTGAACGCCACACTACTCTGTCCTGGCACACTTTTCTTGCTTCCTCCATACATCTTATCACGCACGCACGCCGATTATTCCAACTTATCATATGACCATTTTTGAGTATTTGTTGTATGTACTTAATCACGCCATGTCTCTCTCGGCCTTCTTCAGCTTCTACATCCAGACAATCGCACCATAAATCAGTTTAGCCATTTTACATTAATATATATAATTTTACATAATTTTTAAGTTTTTAAAACTTTATATGAATATTATTTAAATATAATGTATGTCTCTTTTTTTCATCTATTATTTCTACTAAATAAAATGTAAACTAATAAAAAAAAAAATTCTAAGAAAAAATACACTACACATGTAGTAGTTTCCTTTGAATCTACTACAAAGCTACCTTGAGGGCTGCGCTATATAAATTATCCATAATAATAATAGTAATAATAACAAACCTTTTTAAATGGCAATTTTTTCTATCTTTAGGTTAGAATTCAGCATTTTTTCTACTTTCTCTATTAAAAAATCATCAGTAAGACTAAACTAAACAAAAAATAATAATATTATATATATGAATAAATTATTTTTATAATAGAACGCAATCAAAATATTTTGTAACTTGTTCCTATAGAAATAAGAAAATTATTTAATAAAATTTCTTTTTATACAAGTATTTTTAAAATTTCGGTTCGACCTTAATGTAATAATATTTCTATTTAAATGTAGCTATTCTTAAAAAAATCATCTCTTACCCCGAAATTTTTATGAAAAACAAAATTTTCTAATAAGAATCATAAATTAATACTGAGCAGTTAACTCCGTAAGGACGTAAGTATTTTTTCCGCGCTGAATAACATCTGTAGAATAAATATTTGGCGGACTGTACTCTCCTGGCGTACAAATGGTAGTCGGTGAATTGATTAGTCGATGAAGTGCTCGGCGATCAAATGCTTGTCGGCGAAATGCTGTGTCGAAGAAATAGCCCGTCGGTGAAATGTCTTGTCGGCGAACTGTCGTCGGTGAAATGTGTTTCGGCCAAATGTCCGCGCACAAATTTCCGGACACCCCTATCAACTATAGTAAAAAACTTAGCGGGGTGCCCTGAGGTGTAGGGTAAATTTAAACATTTTTGGGCTACCCGAACATTGTTCGGTGTAGATTTTTGTCTTCATCAAAAAGGATGTAAATTTTGTCATTCTCCTTGATAATATTCCTGACTAGAATAACAACACTTAGGTAAAGTTTTCGGTCTCGTATAAAGTGCGCATTATTACGTGTGAATAAGTATATTTATTGACGATCTATGAATAAAATTTGATTGCTGTAGGTAATGATTTCTAAAAGGCCAATAATTAAAATAAAAAAAATTGTTGGGTATTGGAGAATCGTCGATCGGGCGATGTCTTGTCAGAAAGCTCGCCCCGTCACGCGAACGCGCCCTCCTGGGATCCGAACCCGCGGCTCCTGAATAAATGATTGCGGCGTCGCCTGCACACGAGGCTAAACACGGAGCACTACTCCACCGCGCTGCTGGTAATGGTTCCATATCTACCTTCTATGGCCAGTGTAGGACGGTGGGGAGGGGGGAGGGGTGAGGGGGGAGGAACACACTTTACCTATTGGACGATACATAGTAGCCACGCGAGAATACTAGGGCCGGGAATGAACATAATATACAATAACAATAAAATAACTAACTAACTAACCATCACGCCATTTCCCCGTGGGGTAGGCAGAGAGGATAGAGCGCCATACCACTCTGCCCTGACAGACTTCCTTTGCTTCCTCTACATTCATACATCTTCTCATGCACATACGCCGTTTATTCCGACTTTTCACATGTCCACTTTCAAGTACTTGACGTACTTGGTCAAGCCATGTCTTTCTCGGCCTTCCGCGGCTTCTACATCCAGGCACACTTGCATTATAACTTCTTTCGGCCGTTCTTTCATCACTCATTCGCTCTTAAAAGCCCTTTCTTAATTTTGTGGATAATGCTTATCTCAGCCGCTGCACTCTGCTCTAATTTCGACATTTGTTCATCTATCATACATACATCTTACCACACATTCGCCTGAGAGATCGCATTTCAACAGCATTCAGTCTACTTACATCCTTTTTTTTCCAACACCACGCTTCACTACCATACATAAGGGTTGGTACCAGAACTCCGTTGTGTACTGCCAATTTTGCTTCTTTCGATAAGTTCTAACATAATAATAGTTCTAACATAAAGTAATAATAAATAACTAACCATAAATAACGCCATGTAGGCAAAGAGAATAGAACGCCATACCACTCTGTCCTAGGACATTTTTTTTCCTTCCTCCACATTCATACATCTTTCCATAAACGAACACCAGTTGCTCTGACTATTTTTACTTTTGAAGTGTATCAATTTAATATATATATATTTTACATTGGTAAATATGTGGACAAAATGATGTTTGCCTGGCAAACATCATGACTTTTTCTATGAAATGTGATTCAAATCAAAATTTTCTTAGAGCAGAGTTAGTGACTTTTGCCTGAACGGCGACGAATTATGTATGAGAAAAAGAACTTTGTAAATATTGCTATCTAGTTATCTAGTTTATGTCGTAAAAAATAATCCAGATACATTGCATTAAGTAGATTGACCAAAGTTGTTAGAAAGGAAGGTTAATGAATCATTTTCCAAATAATTTTTGTGTATACCTTTGTATTTGTTAAGCGTTTCACCGGAGTCTGGGACGCATCAAAAACGACAATAATTTATGGATAGCGGGTGGGGGGGGGGATCAGTGGTTAAATAAAAGGGGTGGATCACTGATTGCTATGAACCCTTATTAAATTTCCTTTACAAAATCTATTGGATTTGTTTTATTTGTGGACTTGATTCGCAAATACCAGGAGCGCATCAAAAAATAATGAATACATTTTAAATTCAAATATTCTATGTCAAAAATATGATCAACGCTTTTCATTGCTCTTTAAAGTGCAATAAAATTTTTTTTTTTTGATTATCTCAAATTTTTATTTCTAGCTATCACAATCATAATATTATCAAGTACCTACATGGTTCAAATTATGCAAAATATGTAAATAACAATTGATATACGCATATACCACATCACGAATACTACCTATACTGCACTAAATCTTCATCACCATCATCATACCATATCCGCTCCCTATGTGGAGCATATGGAATCCACAAACTGCCTCCAGGCCAAGCGATCGGCCGCCAGCTCCCGTGCATCCTCTCAAGTCAAGTCCACGTCCCGCAGCTCTGACGCTAACTGCCGACGTATTGTCAACAGTGGACGACCAGGACGTAAGCTTAATTTGTCGAAAATAAGTATATGGAAAATAAATAAGTTTTTACAAGTTACCTAAGATTGACTTATAAAGATGCAACTAGCACCCATAATTATTACTAATAACTTACCATGAAATTCTTATTTAATAATTCACTATGTAAATTAATCGTAAGTTACTCTTTGGTTTTCATTTATCATTGTCATTTTTCAACCATTCCTAAATTGTATTTTCCTCCGTGCGTATCTGCTTCAGTTTTTTATTTATTTCTTTATTTAATTACAGGTAACTCTACAATGTGACAATATCTATCATTTTACATTTTCTCATAATAATTACATACAAGGTTTTTATTGCACATCAATTACAGAATTACACAGCATTATTATTCTCGTACACAATTTACAGGTTTAAAAAAGCTTTAAGTAGTTTGCATTAATATGTTCGATCAGAGGTTATAAAAAGATTTCAAGTTCCTCTTGAATTCTATCATTAAATACATCAATATTTAAATGTTTTTCTATGTCATTGTACATATCTTAACATTCGAGATAAGGAATTAAAGTGCGCCATGTTATTGTTAAAAGTTGGGACAAAAAATGTTTTATGTGATCTCAACCGACTTGGAATATTCAAAGTTATATTTTCCAAGCAGAATATAGAATCAACTTTGCCATGTTTAATATAAATCATTAAGATAAATTAATATTGAAAGGTTTTTGTGTTATTAATAATAAGTTCCAGTACTGCCCCGTCCATATTTGATATTCGTAACCTATCCCGTGATTCTGGTTAGCGATATCCACTCGGTACTAGCCACCCACTACTCGCCACCCACTACTCGCCACCCACTACTCGCCACCCACTACTCGCCACCCCTCCAGCGGGGAGTGGGTGAGCAATAACTTCCCGGGGGGGAGTACCAGTACCCGCCGTACCTGGCTATCGGGAATAATATTGTAAGCACTTGCCCCAGGAGATGAAGTATGCACGGGTATTTAGAAACTCAAGTATTTGACGACTCATCCATTTCTAACGGGGCATTCTTCTTATGTATGCGTTTAATTTCTCCGTACTTAATTCAGATAGCCATATAGCTTATGAAAAGCTTTAGCCTTCTTAACTATGACATTCCATTTTTTTCATTCTAAGTTTGCTGCTCCCAGGAATCCCTTTAGATCAATCCCTTTCGGTCTTACCCAGAGGTCTAACTCAAGTAGGTTAAGATGCGTATAGGGTTTTAATTGCTTTGGCTTCTCCGGAACGACAAAATGTCCAACCCACGCTAGATCACTGACTCTAACATCTATATGGAGCATAGGGATATCACGAACTGCCTCAAAACTAAGCGATCGGCCGTTTTTTCCCTCGCGACTTACAAAGTTAGGTCAACGCCCTATAGCTTTGATTTTTTTTATTCCATTGGCGTATCAGCCGCTAATATGTGGTGGCTATAAATATTTACAAATCAGAAAAAAATCTAAATGCACTAGTGTTTGTTATTTTGACGCAATTTATTTATAGTGTGTAGGCGGACCTGGCTTGAGTATTGCTTCGGGAGACCCTCAACCCTAGCTACCTCTTCTTTACGTCTGCGTCTGCAGGATCTCGCGGCATTGGTAGACCGTCGATGATCATCTTCAGGATGTACTCGGCGGAGGTGATGGATGCGGGCCTAATGTGGGAGGATGCGAGAGAACTGGCTGGCAGTAAGATCTGCTAGAGGGAGCTATTGATGTCCATGCTCCATATAGGAGCGAACGTGGGGAAAGAAGAGGAAGAAGGTCCAACAAAGATCTCACTACAAATATAGAATTGTGTAGGCGTACGGGGTAACTTTTCTCTCTTTTCGAGGAAATGTATCATTTCTTGGAAAAATCAAAAAAATTCATATAAGTACAGATGGGTTTCCACCTAAGTATATATATTTATCGCAGATGAGAATAAAGGAATCGAAGGTAAGTAAATAAACAAAAGAAAGCCAAATGTCCATATTCGCTTCCCACGAGTAAGCAATACAACCAAAAACTCAATAAACGCATCACTTAGTTCCTTAAACTGCAAGTAATCGGCTCATTGCGGACGTTTCGGTGGGCCTTTCATGTCCCGTCCACCGCGCCGCGGCCGGTAGAGGTTCGGGCCACATCTGCGCTCCGTCACAATGGCGCTCCGGCGTCCTATTGTCGTTTAATTACGGCGGGGCTTTGGTCTTTCGCGACAGTAATGATTCCCAAAATCCCGTAAACATCCGCACTTATGTCTCCCGGAACCGGCAAGAGACCAAGTGGGGTTATTGAGACCCACTGAAGAATTAACACAAAGTGAACGTTAATCATTTAAATGTTTCATATACATACTTATATGATATGGGTTCTGACTGATCACTGATCATCTTGCATTCATGTAGTAAAAATGATCAAGATACACTGCACATAGTGCTCTAATGCAGTGCCCTATGCACCATTATGTGCGAATAAGGAAAAATAGTAGTAGTAATCGTTATATTTTCTCAATATGTTTTTCTTGAACCCGAATGCTTAGACATGTAAGATTAGAGCAGAAATCAAACCGCGTATAAGATAATATTTAGTTATAATATAACCACTCAAAATCAAACAAAATCTAGCGAAATATCTACTGTGTCAACTTTTTCTATTTTTTATTCAAATAGGCGGCACTCAGTGCTTTTTATATTTTTTACGCAAATTAGTGATAGAATTATAAATATAGCAATAACAATACGTAACAATTAAAAATATAATTCCAATTCCTCTAACTGTCCATGCGCTTGGTAGCTGCAAGACAAATTGTAATAGAGTCTCTCTCGGTAAATTCGAGCCATCTTTAGTAAATAGTTAGGTTAAAAATATGTATTGTAATCCTGCCCCAATTTTTTAAAACTACTAAACATTTTTGCAAAATCATTAAACCCAATTACTGATATCAGATGGAAGCTGGCATTCCAATAGTCCATGTGCTCTGTAGCTGCAAGACGACCTGGATTCTAGACTCTATCTGCTATCAGTAGAATTAGTATGTCACTTGTATCGCGTTTTTAGTCAAATAGTTTTAATTTCATTTGTACGTGGGTGAAACTGAGTTCCAACCGTCCATGCGCTTTGTAGCTGCAAGACGAATTTGAGTTCAGTACTTCGCCTACGTATAGATTTAATATCGTTTCTTTATTAATCGCTGTCTCAGATCCTTTATTCAAAAATTGGGAATGGAATTTATTAAGAATACCGAACGTACAGCGCCCTTGAGGTGATTTCTCACAAAAATGGCGCTTAATAAATTATCCTCAAATAAATAAATCAAAAACCCAATGATCCAATTACATATACGTAAACTTATAAAATATTAATTTTATTTAGCAATTACAATCACAATAATCAATATTTGAAGTGTGGTATAGGTAAAATGTGCAAAAAGTGATTTTATTTTCAATTATTTAATGTGGTAGGTTGATTACCTAATTTATCATAAGCAACCTAGGATATTTCCTATGGATAATCGATTTTTCCAGTGGGGCGCAGCACAGATAGTTTCGTTGAAAACAAAAATAAATTAGGGTATAATGTTTGAAATTAAAAGTTCAAGGGGGCGGAAAACCCCAGTAGTTTGTGTTCAAAGGTAGAAAGTTTGACATTTTGAGTGTTAAGTGTAGAAATCTCGGCTCTCTCCGAAACAGGCGCTCACTGATGAGCAATAATTACAGCAACCCTTTTCAGCTAATCCTGATAAAGGACTCTTTTTCGTCATGATCCTTACTTTACTCCTCACGTGAATTCTACACTCTGAAGGCTTCAATTTGGAATGAACAATACGTCATTAAAATTAGCTCCAATACGAGAGCTAAATGCTAAACTGTCTGGAAATTCACAAAACGATGAAAAGCGATAAAAGAGAAAAATTAAAACGCAATATTTTACCATGTTGCGTAGAAACAGGGAACAGGGAACAGGTATTTTCGCAATTCTACTACCTATGAATATATTTAGATGATTTTAACTTTTCATGTTAGACTGCTATTCATGAAGTCTTATCATAAGATGTAGTATAGTAGATTAACCAAAAGCCCTGCTACGATCACGTTACCGACATTATTACTAATACTCTCCCTTTTCCTAATGATGGGCACTGCATTGGTACACCAAGTGCAGTGAATCTTGATAATTTGTTAAAGGAAGACATGATAATCAGACTTACGCTTACAAGGTAACGCATATGAAATATTTTTAGGTAAAAATCACATTCAAACAAATATTTTATACTGACCCACTCGGGTTAGGGATTTCTTGAAGCAATCAAAGGACGTGGAAATATATACGAAAAATATCAATCTGATGTTTTATTTTTACAAAAAAACATTCCCATGAGTTTGTCCCAACTCACTATAATAGCTATATCCCATATATTATATTACGTATGTCAAGCTGGGGTATAAAAATCAAAAGATTTTATAAGTAATTACTTTCTTCGACAAAAGTTTAAATCGGTTGGCGAAAAAAACCGCCGATTCGAAATTTCCATCACTAGGCCAAGGATAATTATTACTCCCATAATGAGTTAAAATCTGCGCTCTTTTCTTTCTTTAATTCATGAACACAAAATGACGCTTTGTCCGATGATCACCTGTTCCGTGCCAATAATGAGACATTGTGAGCGGTAGTGTGCGTCTCGTGGGAAGGGACCAAGTCAATCACGACTCTACATCACACGCAACCCGTACCCCACCGCACCCCACCGCACCCCACCGCACCCCTAGCGTCAGTCACCGCAACATCCTATATTCTTTATTATCATTATTGACTTGAATCCTTATCCTCTTGTCTCGAAGCTTTTGAAAGATTAAGCGAACAATAACAAAAATTACGTTTATGTCGGTTTTGGTTGCTTTTTTTGGGTAACTTAAAGGTAAACGCAAAAGGTCACCTGCGAAAGTCATTATTTTCGTTTTACTTTGTATCTTTGAATTGATCAATTTGAAAGGGGTATGGTTAATGGTTAATAATGAAAACTGTGTAGGTTCCTAAATATTTATAACATTTTTAGCTGCTTTCAACTAGTCGTACAAGTAGTATTTGAACCTAAGACATACGAGTATAATCCAGAGCTAAAAAAATGCTGTATCTAATAACAATTCTAAAAAAATATTCATTGGGTACCTACCGAACTGTTTGAGTATTTATCTTGTCTTAACGAAAAAATATTATTTAATACCCACAAAGAAAAAATGTTCGCAGTTCTTAACGTTGCGTAGTGTTATACGCACTCATATTTAATTTCACAACCTCGTTAACTTATTTTACGGATTCAACTTAACTTAAATTATGTTTCCCCTAATCGAGATAAACTTGACGCCAATACAATAAATAAAACTGTTTTGACCATTAGCCAACTGTGTTTGGCCAAACTGGGCATTAGATATGGCACTAGTTTTAATGGGCGCTATTGTGGGCACCGCGTGGTGCTCATTATAGTCACGCGCCCTATAATGGACTTGACATACTTAGGGTCACCTACCCTATCGACAATATAATTGATTAAATTTTATCATCTAATTTTATTTGGTACATTATCTATTTTAAAACAAAAAACTTAACTTTTCTTTTTTTAAATACATATTTAAGCATTACGATTTTTGACGTGATAACGTCTAATAAATCGATGAACGCCGGCTGCACACACGAAAAAGCATGACTCATTGTCACGTTCCACCTGATCCGAGTGTGCAAGCGAGAGCGTGGAACAAGCGATAGAGAGGCACGATCGGCCTAAGCGTTCGGTTTGTGACGCATCTATCTCTCTTCCCACTCCATCGGCCGATGCGTCCGAGTAGAAGGGAGACAGCAGCAACACACAAGAAGAAAAAACAAAAAAAATGTTAATTTATGGAAAAAAATATTAATTTTCAATTAACTCCTGCTTTGTATTAAGTATACAAAATAATGATAACTCAGTAATAATAATTCAACTCAATTCATAAAAGTATGCTATTATTCATCAATGTTTTCTTATCACGTATCAAAATTATCGCCCGTAAACCGACTTTACAGACAACCAAAAGTTTTTTATTTAAAATACACTCCTCCAGGAGCTAATTTTCTAAAGTGGTCAAATCCAAAATTGAAATGAATGAATAGTAAAGAGTTCAATTTAGATTGGCAACTTCTTGCTAATTCTATAAATTTACAATAAGAAAAGAACGATATTAACGTTATAAAAAATATGTTACTCCTATTTTCTATGGTGTTGGAAAAGAAGGATTAAAATAGACTGAATGCTGTTGAAATGCGATCTCTCAGGCGAATGTGTGGTTAGACTATGTATGATAGGTGTACAAATGTCGAAATTAGAGCAGAGTGCAAGGCTGAGATAAGCATTATCGACAAAATTAAGAAAGGGCTTTTACGATGGTCATGTGAAGCGAATGAGTGATAAAAAGAACGGCTAAAAGAAGTTTAAATGCAGGTGTGCCTGGATGTAGAAGCCGAGAATGGCCGAGAAAGACATGGCATGACCAAGTACGACAAGTACTTGAAAGTGGATATGTGAAGAGTCGGAATAATCGGCGTATGTGCATGGAAGATGTATGAATGTAGAGGAAGCAAAGGAAGTATGTCAGGACAGAGTGATATGGCGTTCTATTCGCTCTACCTACCCCTACGGGGAAACGGCGTGATGGTCAGTCAGTTAGTTAGTTAGTTAGTTAGTATCAAGCTGTTATATCATCGTTCCCATACATCTTAAGGGCTGAAAGCGATCGAATTTTAATGATTTTTTTTGCGATGTAAAAAATATACTATGTACGTATGTATATTAACTTAACATTATTAATTTTTTATTGGTTTTTAGCTGGGAAGGTTTGTTTGTGCTTCATGACCAATTTCGATAGCTTTTGTTACGATAATATTCCACCTTGGTCATTGTGTTCCAGAGCATAATATTCGGTTAACAGATGTGCAAGCAGTTATCGTGTGGTTAGGGCACAACCTCTCAAACTTGCACTCTAATATCCAAATCTGCCCTTTTCAAACATTTACTGAAAATACTTTGTAAACATCCGTTTGTCAATCCTAATACCATTTTTTAGTGAAATTTGGGTAAAGCCCAATGTTTCGTTTTATAAAACGCTGGTAAAGTAATTTACCCGTTACCAGCTACCGGCACCATTTGCTTTTCGTTGTAATGTCAAATATTCAGCGGCCATATTGGATATGTTCCAATGACAATTTATGTAAACCTGAGAATTACAGTGATATAAATGTTGATATGTCTTACTTTCAATTTTAAACAACGGTGAAAAGTCATAAAAAGGTAGTCAAAACTCCATATCACAGTTTTTCTCGGATAAATTGAGTATTTAGCGTATATTTATCACAATTAAGTTGACAGATTAGATTTGCGAATTAATATTTAATAATTTGTTAGACAAATAAAAATGTGTCGTAGGCGTGGCCAATAGATACCTGTTAATTGTTAAAGGTGTTTATAAAACACAAATTAGTACATTAATGCTATAAACAGTAAAAGGTTCGCATTTACGGACGTTTGCGTGATTGTTCATAAATAGGACCTTTATAAAATCAAAATAAAATACCCAACAGATACACCATATCTAAAGAAAGTTAGGATGAGAATATTTTCGCAGTAAACACTAAAAACTCACCACTGATTTGTCTTTACAGACGGTGGAATATTCTGGCCCACCCTAGATTATAACTTGGGTGCGCCTCTAGTTATAATAATACATTATTCTATTACGATATCGTCTAATAACTTATTTAGGCATCAATGATAGATAAAATAAATGAAAAGAAAAATTAATTTTCCTTCGAATTACTTAGCGCTGTTAAATATTAATAAAATGGGTAGTATTATATAACGGAATGATAATTTTGTAGAAATTTATGATAAACCAGTTAACGTTAAATAATTCATTGTAAATTTCCTATTAATTTCTTAATACATAGTATTCTAAGACTCTTTTAACCATGTTTTGGCCATATTCAATATTTTCTTGAATGACCGTATGTTTTCTAAATAAATGAACAAATAAATAATCTTTCTTTTTGTATTAGGGTAAATCAATTCTCAAAATGTATGTTGTGTACTTAAATGAAGAAGTTGTTATTTTAAATACCAATTTGATAAAATTTTGCTAAAACTTAACATACAAATTAACACACAGAAGACGAGATAACTCATTCGAGTCGAATCACTCAAGAAGAAAAGTGTGTAGGTAATTGGAGTGGTATTAGAAAATAGAATGGTCTCTAACATCTTCCACCCTGCACCCTGCAGCCTGCACCCTGCTGCATGCAGCCTGCACCCTGCACCCTGCAGCCTGCAGCCGTACAGATAGAAATATTTTACCCTAGTAATTTAAGAATGAAGTAACTTTTTTACGGGATGAAGAAACTCTGGTATTAAGGAGCGTACACAATAAAAGTATCCTCATTAGCCAATGACCCTCAATTATGGGAAACCACGACCTCGCGTGCTACGCCCATAATTTATTTATTAATCTACGTGGCTAGTGCAAACTGCGGTTATCGCCCATATGTGGAACGGAACTCACTTTACAGCCGCCATATTGCAGTTATAAACATTTATTGATTACCTATAAACAATAATAGCTAATAACTATAAACGTTCTCCATATATCAGAAGAAGTATTATGAAATCTGACAGTTGTAAAGTTTATTATTTTTAAAATGATACCACAATTTGTTTAGTTCTAAATCAATAACTTCAGAAATTAAACTAAATTTATGGTCCTATCATTTGAGATAATATCTTTAAGAGTATGTAGAGTAATTTGCGAACATTAAATCCCTATTTTTTTTACGAATTGCTAAAATTTCTAGGGTTTGACACGTTAGGATTAACATGTGATTCATAAAATCCCGGGTTCGATTTCCGGCGGGGATTGATTTGAAAGTAGGGTAGGTACCTAGTTTACGTTAAAACTTCGTCGCGTTACTCTTTAGTTTCTACTAAAAAAAATAATGTTTAAGTGCTGTTTTCAATCATAAAAATATTTACTTACAACAAATAAGAAACGCACTTGTGTCATTAAAATAAATCAATACATTCTTCTTTTTCTTTCGCCACTTTCATTTTTTTTATTTCATATGCACGGTACAATAATAATAAGAAAAATAAGATTAACTAAGTACACAATAACATAAATATCAATAATAATAAAGAAAATATAACAAGAATATATATATGTTATACAGATAATAAAAGAAATGACTAAGAACAAATATATAAAATACAATTGCAAAAAAAAAAAAATGGGAGTTTAAAAGAAAAATTGTTAATAAATAAGTAAGTAAGAAATAGTACATTAAATTATATGCATCGGGTCCGACAAGCAAGCAAGCAAAGCATCCCTAAAACATGACAACGACATCCCTAAAACATGACAACGACATGCATCATTGAGGAAAACTAATTGTGTATTCCCAAATTAATGCACCTGGATAGCATATCTGCAAGTGAAGGAGATGATATATCAAATCTTTTTTCTGACTATTTTTCTTCAGTATACACTCCTACAGGAACTACGCTGTCACAGCGTGATCATTTAAGAGTGAGCAGTGCCAATTTTAATTTTAATCAACACAATTTTGGTATAGTTTAAAATTAGTGTAGTTGAGATAAAAACCTGCTTGAGTAAAATTGACGCTAGTAAAGGCCCAGAGCCTGATCAAATTTCTCCCTTATTTGTTGTGTGTTGTGCCTATGCCTTGTCCTTACCCTTGTTTATTATTTTTAATGCTTCTCTATCACATGGAATATTTCCCGATTTGTGGAAAATTGCACACATGTGGTGCCAGTATTTAAATCGGGAGATCAATCTTCAGTAAAAAATTATAGACCTATCAGTATATTGTCTTGTTTTGCAAAGGTCTTTGAGACCCTCATATATGCACATCTTTTTTCCCATTTCAAGCCTTTTTTTGAGTACACAACAGCATGCGTTTGTACCGAAAAGGTCTATTAATTCAAATCTTTTGGAATTTTGCGATTATGTCTGTAATGCATTTAATGAAAGAAGTCAAGTAGATACCATATACACGGACTTCCAAAAGGCTTTTGACAAAGTTAACCATCATATATTAATACAAAAGTTAGAGACAATAGGTATACATGGAGATCTACTTCGTTGGTTAAAATCTTACTTTAAATAATAGAACACAGCTTACGTGTTAATGGATTCAAGTCATCCCCTATCATTGTAACTTTCGGGGGCTCCACAGGGATCAAATCTGGGCCCTTTGTTGTTTCTTATATTTATTAATGATCTTAGTTCTAAAACTAAAATGCTGCCATGTTCTTTTTGCTGATGATCTTAAAAATTTTCGTAAAATAGTATCTGACTCGGATCATTATCTACTGCAAAATGACCTTGACACACTTATCAACTGGTGCAAATCTAACGATATGCATCTTAATGTTGAAATAGTGTTATACTATAAGCTTTACTAGAAATAAAAACATAAAAACATATTCTTACTCTCTCTTAATAATACTCATTTGTTAACAGTTTACTCTATTAAGGATCTAGGAAATCACACTTGACTCAAAATTTATTTTTGATACCCATATTAATGATATCAAAACTAAATCCTTAAAAATGTTGGGGTTTGTAAATAGGATAAACAAAACCATTCAAAAATCCTCAATCGGTAAAAATTTTATATTATTCATTAATAAGAAGCAAATTAGAGTATGGCTGTAATATCTGGAGTCCACATTACTTGAAATATGACTTGAAAAATTGAATCTGTTCAGAGAAAAATGCTCAAGTTGTTGTCATTTAAGTGTGGATTGCGTGGCCATCTCCGTTCTTATGAGAGTAAACTTGAGTACTTTAATATTTTAACTCTGAAAACGAGGAGATGTTTGTCTGATCTGGTATGCATCCATAAAATTATTAATGGTGATCTAGATACTGTAAAATGCATGGATTCATTACAAATTAATGTACCGAATGCGCGATTAAGACGCCATAAAACATTTTTTGTTGAACTTACTAAAAATAATATGGCATATTTCAACCCCTTATTGCGCATGTGTAGGTTGTATAATAAAATTGATATTTTTGCAAATAATCTAACTTATTTTAGAACCACATGTCTAGAATTATTATTAGTAGATACATAATAACATAGTAAAAATATTTCTTTTTATAAAGATATTGATTATTGTTTATATGTATTATATATATTATGTACGCATGTACATATTTTATTTTTTTTTACTTTTATAATTGTTTCTTCTTAGTTTTTATATGTATAATTATAGACCCTATTTTTTATTGTAAATATTTAATAATTTTGTAATAAATATCATTTTCCCCTGTATATATGTAACTGGGAACATTCACACCTGTGAATGTTCTGTATATGTACAGACAATAAATAAATAAATAAATAAATGCTGAAAAAATCTAGTTTTGTGCTATATTCATTACTTATTATATGTAGCCGATTATTCAACCGGCTACATGTAATAGGTATAATCATGAGGATATCACTAGTATGCAGGACAACTCGGCAGAAACGCGGTCCTAAAAAGGACCTTTTTTAATTGTGAATTGTTAACATGTTAAAATAATTAGATATGGACCTCGGTACATTGTGAGCCGCCAGTGCTCGACCCTAATAAAGGACATATCTGCAATCTTTAGGTCTGGCCTGGGCGGGTACCGGAGTGACTAGTTAGCGCGGCCCTAAAAAGGACCACTTGAATTTTATAATGTATCTCTGTATAATGTATCCTGTATTATGTTTTGATGTTGTTACGCGCACCGGCGGTCGGTGTGGTTATGACGCGCAGCGCGCCATGCGCACCGCCCCCCACCCTCACCCCGCCACATGCTCCATGCCATCCCGCACGACGCGTCCGGGCATTATATAAATATGGGGAAACCCACCGAATAAAGTCAGTCTCCCTCCGAACGCCAAACGTACAAGACGTGTGTTTTTATTTCTCCGCCGCCTCACGCTGGAATCAGCGCCCCCTGCTCCGGATCTTCACTAGTGGTTCTGCTAGCCGACTGTCTTCGCTCTATTATCTCCCTTTGGAGAGTCCTTTTCAGGACTATTAGAGTTGACTTATCAGTTGGTGCAGTGTGTGCTCCTACTTCCCTGCTTTGGTCTTTTACCTCTGAATAGTGGGAAGTTGGCTTCCTACTAACGCCAGGAAGCCTCACTGGGTGGCAGAGACTGCGAGGGTGATAGATACAGCAAAAAAAACGTGGTAGCCCGTACGCATCATTTGATCCTTCGAAAACCGGATCCTCACCTGAAGATCCATGCCGGTGAAGCAGATCGCGATCCCGACGCGCTCCACGACGCGCCGCGACAACCGAAGCAGACATGGAAGGAGCAGAGTCCGACGCGGAATCGTCTTCTCTCGGCCAATCAACGACTAACCCCTGATGCCGACGGATGGAAACTTCACAATAAGCATCTACAGAGAGACAAAGTGACGACTCTAAATTGGATTATCGTCAAAGAACTCAAAAGTGACGAGAAACGCCGCCTAACATCCGGAAGCCCTTGCAAGCTCCAAAACGGAAGCTACCGAGTCCGGAGACCTCTCAACTGTACAGTTCGGGGCAGCAAGAGCCCAGTCAAGGAGGCCCCGCACTGCAACTCACCACAGGAGACGCCCGCAACCGTCACGGATGGCGATGATGGCGATGGGGCCCCCGAACATCCAGCAGCAACAAGGGGCGGCTGTGGATTTTTACCGGGCGCGCCGAGCAGATGACGCTTCCGATGGATTACGGGCGACGCCCGAGGGCCGCCTTCGACCCTTCCAGCCGCAACATGGCTTGGCTGGGTCGACGTCATCCGTGATCTCGTCCAGCAGAGGAGGCGTATACGATGGAATACGGGACGTTCCCGAGTCGGCACCCCCGATATTTCCGGCCGCAACATGGCGTGGCTGGTGACTTCATCCGGACACGACAAAGCAGAGAAGCGCGATCCGACAAAGTCAGTGGGGACGCATCCATAGGCGCCCCAGCACACCTGAGGGGCGCAGGAGTAGCGCATATAAGTCAAGAGGCCACGGGTAACGCTAACCCTATGGCTACATCAGCCGACGGCTGCCTACTATACGGGCGCTATCCAACCCGTACGTGACTGGGTCGACCACGGACAGCTAGCAGCATCAGATCAATGGCTGCCCACACGACGACTCGAGACAAAAGCGCATACGGAAAGCCACCAGAGTGGCAGTGCTTCATGGCGCAGCAGACAGGCACCATATTCAAGGCACCGGTATGTGCAATCAACTGACAAGTGCGCGCTCACCTACTCGAAGAACATTCTACGGCTACAGGAAGCATACAGTGAATCCATCTACAAGTAGTGCGTACAGTGCTAGGAAAGTAATTCAACAAATTAACAATTTGCCGGAAAACGGCTCTCTGGAATCCACTCACCGATTACTCGACAGCAATGACGGAATGTCGTGTCAACACTCGGATGGCTTGGACGCAGATTGCCTTTGGACGCCGCAGTCTGCTCACTGCCATGGTTAGAGAAGCTGCCTCGTCTCGGTGCGGGTCTCTATGGATCGCGACACGCGTCGGAGTTACTAAGAGTGCCACGCCCAGCGAGTTTCTCAAAATGGATGTCGGCATTACACGGGCGCCATTCACGGGCGACGGTTTCCTAGTGGCACGAACTCGGTTGACCACATGGGCTGTAGTGCAAAAGGCCGATGTCCAAAAAACGGATTGCACAAAAGCCCAAGACCTTGTCTGTTATATACAAGTCAAAGTGCCTCATAGGATAAAAAATTTTTGAAAAATACCATCCTCTTTCCGAGGCCCAAACCCCCCCGACTTTCCCTAAATAATGTATATTCTACTTTACTTTCCAAGTCTTCCTCATCCTCTATCAGTTAAAACA